>VDFB02234855.1:0-11246 GCA_007258455.2 Sequoia sempervirens | reverse complement strand
GAGCTCGCCTTGGGTCGCATCGGACTCGCTCGACACCGACGAATCCTTCGACTTGCGCCCTCAAGTCGATATGTTCCCTTCTAGGCCCCCGGGCTCAGGTTCCCAACTCGCATCGCATTCGGTCTGGGCCTTGAGAGAACACATACCCCTATATAAGCTTATTTATTCCAATCCTGCATCTGTAGGATGACACTGCAGTCGCCAAACTTCCGATTGGGATTTTCAGACCGAAGCTCGCTTTGCATCGCAGACGGACTGCTCGGGCACCGATTTTAATCCATCGACTCTATACCAAGTCGATATGTCTCTATAGGCCCCCGGGCTCGGGTTCCCAACTCGCATTGCATTCGTTATGGGCCTTGAGAGAACACATACCCCCCTATATAAGCTATTTGTCCGAATCCCAGGCATCGGTAGGATGACACCGAGAAACGGCCAAACCTCCCGATTTCCGACTTTTCGCAACGAGCTCGCTTTGCATCGCATCGGACTCGTTCGGCACCGACGAATCCATCGACTTGCGCCTTCAAGTCGATCTGTTCCCTTATAGGCCCCCGAGCTCGGGTTCCCAACTCGCACCGCATTCGGTCTGGGCCTTTAGAGAACACATACCTCTATATAAGCTATTTGTCCAATCCTGTGCACGGTGAGGGATGAGACACCGGTGAAACGCCAAACCCCCGATTGGGACTTTTCATCAGGCCCGCTTTTGCATCGTGATCTGACTCGCTCTCTAAGACCGAATCCATCGACTTGCGCCCTCAAGTCAATTTGTTCCTTTATTGGCCCCCCAGCCCGGGTTCCCAACTCGCATCCCATTCGGACTGGGCCTTAATAGAACACATACCCCCTATATAAGCTATTTGTCCGAATCCCAGGCATCGGTAGGTTGACACCTCAAAACGGCCGGACCCCCCGATTTCTGACTTTTTGCACTGAGCTCGCTTAGCATCGTATCGGACTCGTTCAGCACCCTCGAATCCATCGACTTGCGCCCTCAAGTCGATCTGTTCCCCTGTAGGCCCCCGGGCTCGGATTCCCAACTCGCCTCGCATTTGGACTGGGCCTTAGGAGAACACATACCCCCTATATAAGCTATTTGTCCGAATCCCAGGCATCGGTAGGATGACACCTCAAAACGGCCGAACCCCCCGATTTCTGACTTTTCCTGACCAAGCTGGGCGCACTCGAGTTCTCATGTCGGCCCTCCGAATCTGGTTCGCAACTCGCCTCTTATGCTGACTCGGACAAAACAGAGCTCATACCCCCCTATATAAGCTATTTGTCCGAATCCTAGGCGTCGGTAGGATGACGCTGAGAAACAGTCAAACACCCCGATTTCTGACTTTTCGCACCGAGCAGTCAAACACCCCGATTCCTGACTTTTCCCAACTCGGACGACCCAACTCAGATTCCCCAACCCGAGCTCTGAACCGTGTACAAAACTCTGACGCAACCCCTGGCTCGGCCCAACTCGGATCGCCCAACTCGGCTCCCTGTCCGACTCAGCTCGCCCTCCAACTCGGCTCGCCTGCCCGACTCAGCTCGCCCTCCAACTCGGCTCGCCTGCCCGACTCAGCTCGCCCTCCAACTCGGCTCGCCATCCAACTCAGCTCGCCTGCCTGGCTCAGCTCGCCTGGCTGAGCTCGACTCGAGCTCCCAGCCCGGAATCTCCTTGGAGCACTGCCCTGGCCCCCTAGCACACTGCACTCCCTTACATAAGCTATTTTTGTCTGATTCCCAGGCATCGATAGGATGTCCCCTAAAATGGTCAAAAGCCCCGATTTTTAAGGCCCAATTTTGGGACCCATTTTTTTAGGCCAATTTTGGGAACCTTTTTCAGACCCGATTTTCAGAGCCCACTTTTCGAGCCCGATTTTTGGAGCCGAATTCTCGGACCCCTTTTTCGAGCCAAATTTTGGGACCCTTTCTTGGAACCCACTTTCAAAACATGAGTTTTGGATCCGATTCGTGGGACCCACGTTCGGACCTTGAACGCTGGACCTGGAACCTGGACCCCGAACCCTTAACCTTGGATCCTAGACCTCAAAACCTAAACTAGGACCCCTGACCCTGATTCTTGAACCCTGAACCCTTTAAACCTTCACCCTAGACCCTAGACCCTCGACATTGAGCCCTAAACATGGACACTAAACCTTGGACCCCAAACACTTGACCGTCGACCTTGAACCCTTAACCCTTAACCTTGGACCCTGAACCTGGACCCTTGGATGCTGAACTGTGAGCATGGACCCTGAACCCTGAACCTTAAACTCATAACCCGAATCCTGAACCTTGGACCTTGAACCCTGACCCCGAACCCTCCGACCTACACCCTCGACGCTCGACACTTGACCTTGGACCTTGGACCTTGAACCCTGAACCTAGACCCTAGACCCTAATCCCTTGACCCTTAACCCTGGACCCTGTACATTGGACCTTGAACCGTGAAGGTGATCGGATGGGACTTCGAGACGGGACCCGCTTTTGGAACACGAGTCTTGGATCCCATTTTTGGGACACATTTTTTGGACCTTGAGCCATGAAGCTGATCGGATGGGATTCGGGACGAGACCCACTTTCAAAACATGAGTTTTGGATCCGATTCGTGGGACCCACGTTCGGACCTTGAACGCTGGACCTGGAACCTGGACCCCGAACCCTTAACCTTGGATCCTAGACCTCAAAACCTAAACTAGGACCCAAAAATCGGCTCCGAAAATGGGTCCCAAAAATTGGCTCCGAAAATCGGGCTCCAAAGATCGGCTCCGAAAATGGGTACCAAAAATCGGGTTCGAGAATCGGGCTCCAAAAATGGGGGTCCCAAAACTCGACTCCGAAAATCGAGCCCAAAAAAAGAGTCTCAAAAAAAAAGGGACTGCATTGAGATCAGTAGCATGTAAAATTAAATGCATTAAATTAAGCCAAGTCGTCCAAGTCTAAGCCAAGTCTAAGCCAAAGTCGGCCCAAGCTGTCGCCGGCGATATATATATATATATATATATATATATATATATATATATATATATATATATATATATATATATATATACTATATATATATATATATATATATATATATATATATATGTCACCCCTCGAGCTCTGGGGCGGGGACGGGACCGCCAGTACAGGATGGGACGGGTCTTTCGGAATGGGACTCCGCTGGGGGCCTCTCGAATGACACCACCCCCCTATATAAGCTATTTGTATGAATCCCAGACATCGGTAGGATGACGCTGAAGAATGACCCAGCTCCCCGATTTACGACTTTTGGATCCAAACTTTTGGACCCACTTTTGGGGCCCGATTTTCGGAGCTCTGTTTTTGGGGCCCGTTTTCGGAGCCCAAATTTCGGAGCCGATTTTGGGGACCCATTTTTGGAGCCCGATTTTTGGGACCTATTTTTGGACCCTGTTTTTTGGGACTCGATCGAGTCCCACTTTTTGGGGCTCGATTCTCGGACCCGATTTTTGGTACCCATTTTCGGAGCCGATTTTTGGAGCCCGATTTTCGGAGCCAATTTTTGGGACCCATTTTTGTAGCCGATTTTTGGAGCCATTTTTCTGGGACTCAATGCAGTCCCACCTTTTGGGGCTCGATTTTCGGAGCCGAGTTTCGGGACCCAATTTCGGATCCCGATTATCGGAGCCGATTTTTCGGACCCATTTTCAGAGCCGATCTTTGGGACCCATTTTTAGAGTCAATTTTTGGGACCCAATTTTGGTGCCAATTTTTGGGACCCATTTTCCGAGCCATTTTTTGGGACCCATTTTCCGAGCCATTTTTTGGACCCCGATTTTCATTCCCGATTCAATCCCGCTTTTCCGCACCCCTGCGAGTTCCTACACCGCTCGCACCCGTTTTTGGGACCCATTTTTAGAGCCGATTTTTTGAGCCCTTTTTCTGGGACTCGATCCAGTCCGAGCTTTCGGGGCTCGATCTTCGGAGCCGAGTTTGGGGACCCAATTTCGGAGCCCGATTCTCGGAGCCGATTTTTGGGACCCGTTTTTGGAGCCAATTTTTGGGGCCCATTTTCGGAGCCGATCTTTGGGGACCCATTTTCAGAGCCGGTTTCTGGGACCCAGTTTTGGAGCTGAGTTTTGAGACCCATTTTCCGAGCCGATTTTTGGGACCCGATTCAATCCCACTTTTCTGCACCCCTGCGAGTTCCTGCACCGCTGCGAGATCTTGCAACACTCGCACCCAGTTTTGGGGCCGATTTTCGGGACCCATTTTCGGACCCGGCTTTCAGAGCCGACTGTTTGGACCCGATTCAATCCCACTTTTCCGCACCCCTACGAGTCCCTGCACCGCTCGCACCCATTTGGGTCCTGCTCTAAGGTGGCGACCACGAACCTAGGGCATGATAGGACTTCGACTCGAGGATTTCTTGTAGAACCCGCTGGGGCCGGGGCTCCGTCACGGCCCCAGGCGCTGACATTGGGCGGCCTGTCCACAGCGGAAGCCCCAGTTGGCTTGTTGGAAAGCCCCTCGAGGCGTGCACCCGGCGCACATGGATCCGGTCTTGGGAAGAGCTGGCAGGGACATGACCCACAGACTGAGACAAGATGGGGCGGGACGAGACGAATCGCTACCGAAGGTATTTGCGTTGTTGATGTGTATTGCCCCAAGGCAGTGTGTTGACAAGTCCCTTGATAGGTGCGATCATACCAGCGTTAGTGCACCGGATCCCAGCAGAACTCCGCAGTTAAGCGCGCTTGGGCCGGAGTAGTACTGGGATGGGTGACCTCCCGGGAAGTCCCGGTGTTGCACCCTTTTTTAGTGTTTGGTCGAGTGACCCATTTTTTAGAATGCATCTTTTGGAGCCCACTTTCGAGACCCCTAGTCCCTAAGTCGCCCAAGTCCAGCGCATGTCCAAGTCGTCGAACCCAAGAACCAGTGCATGTCCAAGTCGCCAAGTTCCGGGGTGGGGATGGGACGGGACTGTCGGAATGGGACTCCGTGGGCGGCCTCTCGAATGACACCACCCCCCTATATAAGCTATTTGTCCGATTCCCAGAAATCGGTAGGATGACGCCGAAATATGATCAAGCCCCCCGATTCACGAGTTTTGGATCCAAACTTTTGGAGCCCGATTTTCGGGGCCGGTTTTTGGGCCCCATTTTCGGAGCCCAATTTTTCGGGGCCGATTTTTGGGACCTGTTTTTGGAGCCTGTTTTTCTGGACTCGATCCAGTCCCACTTATTGGGGCTTGACTTTCGGGGCCGAGTTTCGGGGACCACTTTTGGAGCCCAATTTTTGGGACCCATTTTCATAGCCGATCTCTGGGGCCGATTTTTGGGACCTATTTTTGGAGACTCTTTTCGGGCTCGATCCAGTCCCACCTCTCGGGGCTCGATTTTCGGGACCCACTTTTGGAGCCCGATTTTCGTAGCCAATTTTTGGGACCCATTTTCGCAGCCGATTTTCATAGCCAATTTTTTTGGGACCCATTTTCGGAGCCGATGTTTGGGACCGATTCTCGGAGCCGATTTTTAGGACCCGTTATCGGAGCCGGTCTCTGGGACCCATTTTCAGAGCCCCGAAAGCCAAGATCCAGTGCATGTCCAAGTCATCCAAGTCGCGCATGGTGCTCCCCTTGGACACCGAAACTTCGAAGCCAAGATCCGGTGCATGTCCAAGTCGCCCCTGGTGCTCCCCTTGGACACTGGAACTGGAACTGGAACTCCGAAGCCAAGATCCAATGCATGTTCAAGTCGCCCAAGTTGTCCCGGTGCTCCCCTTGGACGCTGGAACTGGAATTGGAACTCCGATGCCAAGATCCAGTGCATGTCCAAGTCCTCCTGGCCCCGTAGGCCGCCCCTGGTGCTCCCATTGGTCACCGGAACTGAAACTCCGAAGCCAAGATCCGGTGCATGTCCTAGTCGCCCCTGGTGCTTCCCTTGGACAATGGAACTGGAACTCCCAAGCCAAGATCCAGTGCATGCCCAAGTCGCCCCTGGTGCTCGCTTTGGACCGAACTTGGGGAAGGGAAACCCCAAACCCCACTTAGGCGCTTTGGACTGAACTTGGGGAAGGGAGACCCCAAACACCCCACTTAGGCGCTTTGGACTGAACTTGGGGAAGGGAGACCCCAACCCCACTTCGGATCGGACTTGGAAAAGGGTAAGCCCCAACCCCACGCAGGCACCGGGAACCCTGCGTAGGTACCCAAAACCCCACTTCGGACATGGTGAAAGGAAAACCCCAACCCCACCAAGGCATCGGGAACCCCACTTTGGACTTGGTGATTTTCGCAGATTCCTGTGCGCGTGGATTTTCCCGGATTCTGGACTGGAATCGGCCTGACCTGGATTTCCCCGGAAGGGCCCAAATCCCAGAATGGAAATTTTTCCGAAAATAGTTATTTATTTACTTTTTCCAAAAATGTTGCTGAAATTGAAAATTTGTTGAAAAGGATTTTGAAAATGAAATTTCCAAAAGTGGAAAAAAATCTGAAAATGGAAAGTTTCCTTATAAAAATGTAAGTTCTTTTAGAAAAGGTAAAACTTTTATTCAAATAATTTTTGGATTGGATTTTTAACATGTGAGCTATTGATGATGATATCTATTTTTCGGAGCCAATTTTTGGGACCCATTTTCGGAGCCGATCTCTGGGACCTATTTTCGGAGCCGATTTTTGGGACCTATTTTTGGAGACTCTTTTTTTGGGCTCGATTTTCGGAGTCGAGTTTTGGGACCCCCATTTTTGGAGCCCGATTCTCGCACCCGATTTTTGGTACCCATTTTCGGAGCCGATCTTTGGAGCCCGATTTTCGGAGCCGATTTTTGGGACCCATTTTCGGAGCCGATTTTTGGGACCTATTTTTGGAGCCACTTGCGGGACTCAGCCCTTGAGTCCCACCTTTTGAGAGGTTCGATTTTTGGGCCGAGTTTTGCAGGACCCAATTTGGTCCGATTATCGGGCTTAGAGTTTTCAGGACGGTTGTCGAGGCCCGGATTTTTGGACCATTTGAGAGCGATCTTGAGGACCCATTTTAGAAGTCGATTTTGGGACCCATTTTCGAGCCATTTTTGGACCAGATTTTTAGACAGATTCAATCCCGGCTTTTCCGCACCCTGCCCGAGTTCCTACACCGCTGCACGGTTTTAAGGACCCATTTTTTAGAGCCCGATTTTTTGGGCCCACATGCGACTCGATCCAGTCCGAGCTTTCGGGGCTCGATTTTCGGAGCCGAGTTTGGGGACCCAATTTTGGAGCCCGATTTTTGGGACCCGTTTTGGGAGCCAATTTTCGGGGCCCATTTTCGGAGCCGATCTTTGGGGACCCATTTTCAGAGCCAGTTTTTGGGGCCCAGTTTTGGAGCTGAGTTTTGGGACCCATTTTCCGAGCCGATTTTTGGGACCCGATTCAATCCCACTTTTCTGCACCCCTGCGCGTTCCTGCACCGCTGCGGGATCTTGCAAAACTCGCACCCAGTTTTGGGGCCGATTTTCGGACCCGATTTTTGGGTCCCGATTCAAGCCCACTTTTACGCACCCCTGCGGGTTCCTGCACCGGTCGCACCGCTGCGAGCCCCTGCAACACTCGCACCCATTTCCGCACCCGTGCGAGTTAAGCGCGCTCGGGCCGGAGTAATACTGGGATGGGTGACCTCCCGGGAAGTCTCGGTGTTGCACCCTTTTCTAGTGTTTTATCGGATGACCCGTTTTTGGAGCTGATTTTTGGGACCCACTTTTGGAGCTCGATTCTTGGAGCTGATTTTCGGAGCCGATTTTCGGGACCCATTTTCGGAGCCAATCTTTGGGACCCATTTTTCAGTGCCAATTTTTGGGACCTATTTTTGGAGACTCTTTTTTGGGGCTCCATCCAGTCCCACCTTCCGGGGCTCGATTTTCGGAGCCGAGTTTCAGGACCCACTTTTGGAGCCCAATTCTCGGAGCCGATTTTTGGGACCCATTTTCAGAGCCGATTTTTGGGTCCCGATTTTCAGAGCCCGTTTTCAGAGCCGATTTTTGGGACCTATATTTGGAGCCCTTTTTCTGGGACTCGATCCATCCCACCTTTTGGGGCTCGATTTTCGGAGCCGAGTTTTGAGACCCGATTTCGGAGCCGACTTTTGGGACCCGTTTTCCGAGCCGACTTTTGGGACCCATTTTCGGAGCCAATTTTCGGGACCCATTTCAGAGCCGATCTCTGCGGAGCCATTTTTGGTACCCGGTTTTGGAGCCGATTTCTGGGACCCATTTTCCGAGCCGACTTTTGGGACCCGATTCAATCCCACTTTTCCGCACCCCTGCGAGTTACTGCAACACTCGCACCCGGTTTTGGGGGCGATTTTTGGGACCCGATTCAACCCCGCTTTTCCGCAACGCTGTGAGTTCCTGCAACACTCGCGCCCAGTTTCGGGACCCATTTTCTGACCCGATTTTTTGGACCCGATTCAATCCCACGTTTCTGCACCGCTGCGAGCCCCTGCAACACTCGCACCCATTTCCGCACCCGTGCGAGTTAAGCGCGCTTGGGCCGGAGTAGTACTGGGATGGGCGACCTCCCGGGAAGTGCCGGTGTTGCACCCTTTCCCAGTGTTTTATCGGATGGCCCATTTTTTGGACCCCTATTATCTAAAGGTGGCCCGGCCACGAGCCTAGGGCCCGCCAAAGGGACTCGACTCAGGGACCTACTGTACAAGACTACTGGGACGGGGCTCCGATGCAGGGACGCCCCTGCATTGGACGCCCTGTCCACCTTGGAACTGGACAACCGCTGGAAAGCCCCCTCCAGGAACATGCACCCCCGTATACCCCACATCGGATCGGCCTTGGGGAAGGGAAACCCCAAACCCGGGACATGACCCCTGGACGAGACAAGATGGGCGGGACGAGATCGCACGGAAGGTGACTGCGTTGTTAGTGTGTGCCCCAAGACAGTGTGGTGACAAGTCCTTGATGGGTGCGATCATACCAGCGTTAGTGCACCGGATCCCATCAGAACTCCGCAGTTAAGCGCGCTTGGGCCGGAGTAGTACTGGGATGGGTGACCTCCCGGGAAGTCCCGGTGTTGCACCCTTTTTTTTAGTGTTTTGGTCGAGTGACCCATTTTTGGGACACATTTTTAGAATGCATCCCACTTATTGGGGCTTGATTTTCGGAGCCGAGTTTCGGGGCCCACTTTTGGAGCCCGATTTTTGGGACCTATTTTTGGAGACTCTCTTCGGGGTCGATTTTTGGGACCCACTTTTGGAGCCCGATTCTTGGAGCCGACTTTTGGGACCCATTTTCGGAGCCTATTTTTGGAGCCCGATTTTCATAGCCAATTTTTGGGACCCATTTTTTGGAGTCGATATTTGGGACCGATTCACGTAGCCGATATCTGGGACCCATTTTCAGAGCCCCGAAAGCCAAGATCCAGTGCATGTCCAAGTCATCCAAGTCGCGCATGGTGCTCCCCTTGGACACCGGAACTCCGAAGCCAAGATCCGGTGCATGTCCAAGTCGCCCCTGGGACTCCGAAGCCAAGATCCAATGCATGTCCAAGTCGTCCAATTCGCGCAGGTCGTTCAAGTCGCCCAAGTTGTCCCGGTGCTCCCCTTGGACGCTGGAACTGGAATTGGAACTCCGATGCCAAGATCCAGTGCATGTACAAGTCCCCCTGGCCCCGTAGGCCGCCCCTGGTGCTCCCATTGGTCACTGGAACTGAAACTCCGAAGCCAAGATCCGGTGCATGTCCTAGTCGCCCCTGGTGCTTCCCTTGGACAATGGAACTGGAACTCCCAAGCCAAGATCCAGTGCATGCCCAAGTCGCCCCTGGTGCTCCCCTTGGACACTGGAACTGGAACTCCGAAGCCAAGGTTCGGGTCATGTCCAAGTCGCCCTTGGTGCTCCCGTTACATGGGACCTCGCTTTGGACCGGACTTGGGGAAGGGAAACCCCAAACCCCACTTAGGCGCTTTGGACCGAACTTGGGGAAGGGAGACCCCAACCCCACTTCGGATCGGACTTGGAAAAGGGTAAGCCCCAACCCCACCAAGGCACCGGGAACCCCGCGTAGGTACCCAGAACCCCACTTCGGACATGGTGAAAGGAAAACCCCAACCCCACCAAGGCATCGGGAACCCCACTTTGGACTTGGTGAAGGGAAATCCCAACCCCAACCCCACCAAGGCATCGAGAACTTGGCAAAGGGTAAACCCCAAACCCCACTTCGGATCGGACTTGGAAAAGGGTAAAGCCCCAACCCGCCCAGGACATGGTGAAATCCCAACCCCAACCACATCAAGGCATTGGGAACCCCACTTTGGACTTGGTGAAGGGAAATCCCAACCCCAACCCCGACCCCAACCCCACCAAGGCATCGAGAACCCCACTTTGGACTTGGTGAAGGGAAATCCCAACCCCAACCCCACCAACGCATCGGGAACCCCACTTTGGACTTGGTGAATGGAAATCCCAACCCCAACCCCACCAAGGCATCGAGAACTTGGCAAAGGGTAAACCCCAAACCCCACTTCGGATCGGACTTGGAAAAGGGTAAAGCCCCAACCCCACTTCGGACATGGTGAAAGGAAATCCCCAACCGCACCAAGGCATCTGGGACCCCACTTTGGACTCGGTGAAGGGAAATCCCAACCCCAACCCCACCGAGGCACCGAGAACCCCACTTTGGACTCGGTGAAGGGAAATCCCAACCCCAACCCCACCAAGGCATCGAGAACCCCACTTTGGACTTGGTGAAGGGAAATCCCAACCCCAACCCCACCAAGGCATCGGGAACCCCACTTTGGACTTGGTGAATGGAAATCCCAACCCCAACCCCACCAAGGCATCGAGAACTTGGCAAAGGGTAAACCCCAAACCCCACTTCGGATCGGACTTGGAAAAGGGTAAAGCCCCAACCCCACTTCGGACATGGTGAAAGGAAATCCCCAACCGCGCCAAGGCATTTGGAACCCCACTTTGGACTCGGTGAAGGGAAATCCCAACCCCAACCCCACCAAGGCATCGAGAACCCCACTTTGGACTCGGTGAAGGGAAATCCCAACCCCAACCCCACCAAGGCATCGAGAACCCCACTTCGGACCGGACCTGGGGGATGGAAATGCAACCAAGGCAAAGCATTCCAGAAATCCAACCACCCATAAGGACTTGTTAGAATAATGCAGCGCAATGGGGCGCACACCGGAACCCCACCCCCGGCTATCACTTGGGCAAATATCTCGCGGGGGGAGGGGGGGCGGTGTCGACAAACCCCACCTACAACAGAGCCAAAGGTGTTACGAATC
>VDFB02234854.1:2500-11869 GCA_007258455.2 Sequoia sempervirens | reverse complement strand
CCCTGACCCTGATTCTTGAACCCTGAACCCTTTCAACCTTCACCCTAGACCCTAGACCCTCGACATTGAGCCCTAAACATGGACACTAAACCTTGGACCCCAAACACTTGACCGTCGACCTTGAACCCTTAACCCTTAACCTTGGACCCTGAACCTGGACCCTTGGATGCTGAACTGTGAGCATGGACCCTGAACCCTGAACCTTGGACCTTGAACCCTGACCCCGAACCCTCCGACCTACACCCTCGACCTTGGACCTTGGACCTTGAACCCTGAACCTAGACCCTAGACCCTAATCCCTTGACCCTTAACCCTGGACCCTGTACATTGGACCTTGAACCGTGAAGGTGATCGGATGGGACTTCGGGACGGGACCCGCTTTTGGAACACGAGTCTTGGATCCCATTTTTGGGACACATTTTTTGGACCTTGAGCCATGAAGCTGATCGGATGGGATTCGGGACGAGACCCACTTTCAAAACATGAGTTTTGGATCCGATTCATGGGACCCACGTTCGGACCTTGAACGCTGGACCTGGAACCTGGACCCCGAACCCTTAACCTTGGATCCTAGACCTCAAAACCTAAACTAGGACCCCTGACCCTGATTCTTGAACCCTCAACCCTTTCAACCTTCACCCTAGACCCTAGACCCTCGACATTGAGCCCTAAACATGGACACTAAACCTTTGACCCCAAACACTTGACCGTCGACCTTGAACCCTTAACCCTTAACCTTGGACCCTGAACCTGGACCCTTGGATGCTGAACTGTGAGCATGGACCCTGAACCCTGAACCTTGGACCTTGAACCCTGACCCCGAACCCTCCGACCTACACCCTCGACGCTCGACACTTGACCTTGGACCTTGGACCTTGAACCCTGAACCTAGACCCTAGACCCTAATCCCTTGACCCTTAACCCTGGCCCCTGTACATTGGACCTTGAACCGTGAAGGTGATCGGATGGGACTTCGGGACGGGACCCGCTTTTGGAACACGAGTCTTGGATCCCATTTTTGGGACACATTTTTTGGACCTTGAGCCATGAAGCTGATCGGATGGGATTCGGGACGAGACCCACTTTCAAAACATGAGTTTTGGAACCGATTCGTGGGACCCACGTTCGGACCTTGAACGCTGGACCTGGAACCTGGACCCCGAACCCTTAACCTTGGATCCTAGACCTCAAAACCTAAACTAGGTCCCAAAAATCGGCTCCGAAAATGGGTCCCAAAAATTGGCTCCGAAAATCGGGCTCCAAAGATCGGCTCCGAAAATGGGTACCAAAAATCGGGTCCGAGAATCAGGCTCCAAAAATGGGGGTCCCAAAACTCGACTCCGAAAATCGAGCCCAAAAAAAGAGTCTCCAAAAAAAAGGGACTGCATTGAGATCCAGCGCATGTCTGAGTCGTCCAAGTCGCCCAAGTCGCCAAGTCTCGTCCAAGTCTCGCCAAGTCTCGCCAAGTCGCCGACGTCGCCGACGTATATATATATATATATATATATATATATATATATATATGTCACCTCTCGAGCTCTGGGGCGGGGACGGGACCGCCAGTACAGGATGGGACGGGTCTTTCGGAATGGGACTCCGCTGGGGGCCTCTCGAATGACACCACCCCCCTATATAAGCTATTTGTATGAATCCCAGACATCGGTAGGATGACGCCGAAGAATGACCCAGCTCCCCGATTTACGACTTTTGGATCCAAACTTTTGGACCCACTTTTGGGGCCCGATTTTCGGAGCTCTGTTTTTGGGGCCCGTTTTCGGAGCCCAATTTTCGGAGCCGATTTTGGGGACCCACTTTTGGAGCCCGATTTTTGGGACCTATTTTTGGACGCTGTTTTTTGGGACTCGATCGAGTCCCACTTTTTGGGGCTCGATTCTCGGACCCGATTTTTGGTACCCATTTTCGGAGCCGATTTTTGGAGCCCGATTTTCGGAGCCAATTTTTGGGACCCATTTTCGGAGCCGATTTTTGGAGCCATTTTTCTAGGACTCAATGCAGTCCCACCTTTTGGGGCTCGATTTTCGGAGCCGAGTTTCGGGACCCAATTTCGGATCCCGATTATCGGAGCCGGGTTTTGGGACCGGTTGTCGGAGCCGATTTTTCGGACCCATTTTCAGAGCCGATCTTTGGGACCCATTTTTAGAGTCAATTTTTGGGACCCAATTTTGGTGCCAATTTTTGGGACCCATTTTCCGAGCCATTTTTTGGGACCCATTTTCCGAGCCATTTTTTGGACCCCGATTTTCATTCCCGTTTCAATCCCGCTTTTCCGCACCCCTGCGAGTTCCTACACCGCTCGCACCCGTTTTTGGGACCCATTTTTAGAGCCGATTTTTTGAGCCCTTTTTCTGGGACTCGATCCAGTCCGAGCTTTCGGGGCTCGATCTTCGGAGCCGAGTTTGGGGACCCAATTTCGGAGCCCGATTCTCGGAGCCGATTTTTGGGACCCGTTTTTGGAGCCAATTTTTGGGGCCCATTTTCGGAGCCGATCTTTGGGGACCCATTTTCAGAGCCGATTTTTGGGACCCAGTTTTGGAGCTGAGTTTTGAGACCCATTTTCCGAGCCGATTTTTGGGACCCGATTCAATCCCACTTTTCTGCACCCCTGCGAGTTCCTGCACCGCTGCGAGATCTTGCAACACTCGCACCCAGTTTTGGGGCCGATTTTCGGGACCCATTTTCGCACCCGGCTTTCAGAGCTTCTAATCGCTTTTGACCCGACTAATCCCACTTTTCCAAGACCCCCATTTAGTCCCCTCGCGACCGGGCCAGACCCATTTTCGACCCATTTTGGGTCCTGACTAATCCCACCTTTACTCCCTCATGTGCTCCCTCGTGACCTACTGCATCTCACAGCAGCCCTCCTCGCACACTTCAGACTCCATTTTCTCGCGACCCGTTATGAAGCAGCGCCATTGGCCGAGTGCATCGGGATGGGTGGACCTCCCAGAAGTCCTGGCTACAGCACCCTTTTCTAGTTTTTTATCTGATGACCCGTTTTTGGAGCTGATTTTCGGGACCCACTTTTGGAGCTCGATTCTCGGAGCTGATTTTTGGGACCCACTTTTGGAGCTCGATTTTCGGAGCCGATTTTTGGGACCCATTTTCGGAGCCAATCTTTGGGACCCATTTTCCGCGCCGATTTTTGGAGACTCTTTTTTGGGGCTCCATCCAGTCCCACCTTCCGGGGCTCGATTTTCGGAGCCGAGTTTCAGGACCCACTTTTGGAGCCCAATTCTCGAAGCCGATTTTTGGGACCCATTTTTAGAGCCGATTTTTGGAGCCCGTTTTCGGAGCCGATCTTTGGGACCCATTTTCAGAGCCGATTTTTGGGACCTATATTTTGAGCCCTTTTCCTGGGACTCGATCCATCCCACCTTTTGGGGCTCGATTTTCGGAGCCGAGTTTTGAGACCCGATTTCGGAGCCAATTTTCGGGACCCATTTTCAGAGCCGATCTTTGCGGACCCATTTTCAACGCCGATTTTTGGGACCCGGTTTTGGAGCCGATTTCTGGGACCCATTTTCCGAGCCGACTTTTGGACCCCGACTTTTAGAGCCGACTTTTGGGACCCGATTCAATCCCACTTTTTCGCACCCCTGCGAGTTCCTGCAACACTCGCACCCGGTTTTGGGGGCGATTTTCGGGACCCGATTCAACCCCGCTTTTCCGCAACGCTGTGAGTTCCTGCAACACTCGCGCCCAGTTTCGGGACCCATTTTCTGACCCGATTTTTGGGACCGGATTCAGTCCCACGTTTCTGCACCGCTCGCACCCATTTCCGCACCGTTGCGAGCCCCTGCAGCACTCGCACCCATTTCGACACCCGTGCGAGTTAAGCGCGCTGGGGCCGGAGTAGTACTGGGATGGGTGACCTCCCGGGAGGTGCCGGTGTTGCACCCTTTTCCAGTGTTTTATCGGATGACCCATTTTTTCGACCCCTATTCTCTAAAGGTGGCCCGGCCACGAGCCTAGGGCCCGCCAATGGGACTCGACTCAGGGACCTGCTGTACAAGACCACTGGGACGGGGCTCCGATGCAGCACTGGAACGCCCCAGCATTGGACGCCCTGTCCACCTTGGAACTGGACAACCGCTGGAAAGCCCCCTCCAGGAACGTGCACCCCCGTATACCCCACATCGGATCGGTCTTGGGGAAGGGAAACCCCAAACCCGGGACATGACCCCTGGACGAGACAAGATGGGCGGGACGAGACGAGATCGCACGGAAGGTGACTGCGTTGTTAGTGTGTGCCCCAAGACAGTGTGGTGACAAGTCCTTGATGGGTGCGATCATACCAGCGTTAGTGCACCGGATCCCATCAGAACTCCACAGTTAAGCGCGTTTGGGCCGGAGTAGTACTGGGATGGGTGACCTCCCGGGAAGTCCCGGTGTTGCACCCTTTTTTAGTGTTTGGTCGAGTGACCCATTTTTTAGAATGCATCTTTTGGAGCCCACTTTCGAGACCCCTAGTCCCTAAGTCGCCCAAGTCCAGCGCATGTCCAAGTCGTCGAACCCAAGAACCAGTGCATGTCCAAGTCGCCAAGTTCCGGGGTGGGGATGGGACGGGACTGTCGGAATGGGACTCCGTGGGCGGCCTCTCGAATGACACCACCCCCTTATATAAGCTATTTGTCCGATTCCCAGAAATCGGTAGGATGACGCCGAAATATGATCAAGCCCCCCGATTCACGAGTTTTGGATCCAAACTTTTGGAGCCCGATTTTCGGGGCCAGTTTTTGGGCCCCATTTTCGGAGCCCGATTTTCGGGGCCGATTTTTGGGACCTGTTTTTGGAGCCTGTTTTTCTGGACTCGATCCAGTCCCACTTATTGGGGCTTGACTTTCGGGGCCGAGTTTCGGGGACCACTTTTGGAGCCCAATTTTTGGGACCCATTTTCATAGCCGATCTCTGGGGCCGATTTTTGTGACCTATTTTTGGAGACTCTTTTCGCTCGGGATCCAAATTCCACCCTCTGGCTCGGGATTTTCGACCCACTTTTGGTTCCATTGTGAGCTAATTTTGGGACCCATTTCGCACCCGGATGAGCTTGAATTTTTTGGGACCGTATTTCTGAGCCGAGCAATTGACTCCATTCTGAGCCGCATTTTTAGGACTCCAAGTATTCGGGAGTTTCTGCCTCTGACTCCATTTTCAGAGCTCCCCCGAAGCTAAGATCCAAGCAGCATGTCCAAGCCATCCAAGTCGCGATGGTGCTCCCTTGACACCGGAACTTCGGGCTAAGATCCTGCGGTATTCAAGTCAGCTTCGGTGCTCCTCGACACTGGACCGGAACCGAGGGACCCGGGTTAAGATCCAATGACAATTAAGTCGCTTCAAGTTGTCCCGTGTTCTTTGATCACTGAACTGAATTGAACTCCGATGCCAAGATCCAGTGCATGTCCAAGTCCTCCTGGCCCCGTAGGCCGCCCCTGGTGCTCCCATTGGTCACCGGAACTGAATCTCCGAAGCCAAGATCCGGTGCATGTCCTAGTCGCCCCTGGTGCTTCCCTTGGACAATGGAACTGGAACTCCCAAGCCAAGATCCAGTGCATGCCCAAGTCGCCCCTGGTGCTCGCTTTGGACCGAACTTGGGGAAGGGAAACCCTAAACCCCACTTAGGCGCTTTGGACTGAACTTGGGGAAGGGAGACCCCAAACACCCCACTTAGGCGCTTTGGACTGAACTTGGGGAAGGGAGACCCCAACCCCACTTCGGATCGGACTTGGAAAAGGGTAAGCCCCAACCCCACGCAGGCACCGGGAACCCTGCGTAGGTACCCAAAACCCCACTTCGGACATGGTGAAAGGAAAACCCCAACCCCACCAAGGCATCGGGAACCCCACTTTGGACTTGGTGATTTTCGCAGATTCCTGTGCGCGTGGATTTTCCCGGATTCTGGACTGGAATCGGCCTGACCTGGATTTCCCCGGAAGGGCCCAAATCCCAGAATGGAAATTTTTCCGAAAATAGTTATTTATTTACTATTTCCAAAAATGGAATTTTTAAAAAAATGTTGCTGAAATTGAAAATTTGTTGAAAAGGATTTTGACAATGAAATTTCCAAAAGTGGAAAAAAATCTGAAAATGGAAAGTTTCCTTATAAAAATGTAAGTTCTTTTAGAAAAGGTAAAACTTTTATTCAAATAATTTTTGGATTGGATTTTTAACATGTGAGCTATTGATGATGATATCTATTTTTCTGAGCCAATTTTTGGGACCCATTTTCGGAGCCGATCTCCTGGACCTATTTTCTGAAACATTTTGGGACTCTATTTTTGAGACTTTAGCTCGATGAGTCGAGTTTTGGGATCCCCATTTTGAGCCCGACAAGATCTCGATTTTTGGTAACCCATTTCGAGCCGATCTTGGTCCGATTGACATTTTTGGGACCCATTTTCTGAGCCGATTTTTGGGACCTATTTTTGGAGCCACTTTTCTGGGACTCGACGCAGTCCCACCTTTTGGGGCTCGATTTTCGGAGCCGAGTTTTGGGACCCAATTTCGGGTCCCGTTTATCGGAGCCGAGTTTTGGGACCGGTTGTCGGAGCCGATTTTTCGGACCCATTTTCAGAGCCGATCTTCAGGACCCATTTTTAGAGTCAATTTTTGGGACCCATTTTCCGAGCCATTTTTTGGACCCCGATTTTTAGACCCGATTCAATCCCGCTTTTCCGCACCCCTGCGAGTTCCTACACCGCTCGCACCCGTTTTTGGGACCCATTTTTAGAGCCGATTTTTGGAGCCCTTTTTATGCGACTCGATCCAGTCCGAGCTTTCGGGGCTCGATTTTCGGAGCCGAGTTTGGGGACCCAATTTCGGAGCCCGATTTCTGGGGCCCGTTTTTGGAGCCAATTTTCGGGGCCCATTTTCGGAGCCGATCTTTGGGGACCCATTTTCAGAGCTTTGGGGCCCAGCTTTGAGTCGAAGTTTTGGGACCCATTTTTCCGAAATGATTTTGGGACTGACCATCCCACTTTTTCTCAAGACCCTCATGAGTTCCCAGACCACATGATCTTGCAAACTCGCGACTCAGCTTTGGGGGCCGATTTCCGACTCGATGGGTCCCCGATCTGCTCCACTTTTATTTGACCCTCATGGTTCCTCGTGACCTAGTCAAGATCATCAAGGAGCCTCCCCCAACACCCTCAAGAGACTCCGAGCCTCAGCACTGCAGCAAGGCCGGGCTCTGAGTACACCGGGATGGGTGACTCCTCCCGAAGTCTCTTTGCTGCACCTTTTCTAGTGTTTTATCTGATGACCCGCTTTTTTGAGCCGATTTCTGACTCCACTTTTGGAGCTTGATTTTCGGAGCCGATTTTTGGGACCCATTTTCGGAGCCAATCTTGGGACCCATTTTCAGTGCCAATTTTGGGACCTATTTTTGGAGACTCTTTTTGGGGCTCCATCCAGTCCCACCTTCCGGGGCTCGATTTTCGGAGCCGAGTTTCAGGACCCACTTTTGGAGCCCAATTCTCGGAGCCGATTTTTGGGACCCATTTTTAGAGCCGATTTTTGGGTCCCGATTTTCGGAGCCCGTTTTCAGAGCCGATTTTTGGGACCTATATTTGGAGCCCTTTTTCTGGGACTCGATCCATCCCACCTTTTGGGGCTCGATTTTCGGAGCCGAGTTTTGAGACCCGATTTCGGAGCCGACTTTTGGGACCCGTTTTCCGAGCCAACTTTTGGGACCCATTTTCGGAGCCAATTTTCGGGACCCATTTTCAGAGCCGATCTCTGCGGAGCCATTTTTGGTACCCGGTTTTGGAGCCGATTTCTGGGACCCATTTTCCGAGCCGACTTTTGGGACCCGATTCAATCCCACTTTTCCGCACCCTTGCGAGTTACTGCAACACTCGCACCCGGTTTTGGGGGCGATTTTTGGGACCCGATTCAACCCCGCTTTTCCGCAACGCTGTGAGTTCCTGCAACACTCGCGCCCAGTTTCGGGACCCATTTTCTGACCCGATTTTTTGGACCCGATTCAATCCCACGTTTCTGCACCGCTGCGATCCCCTGCAACACTCGCACCCATTTCCGCACCCGTGCGAGTTAAGCGCGCTTGGGCCGGAGTAGTACTGGGATGGGCGACCTCCCGGGAAGTGCCGGTGTTGCACCCTTTCCCAGTGTTTTATCGGATGGCCCATTTTTTTGACCCCTATTATCTAAAGGTGGCCCGGCCACGAGCCTAGGGCCCGCCAAAGGGACTCGACTCAGGGACTCCATCAGAAGACTATCGACGCCAGATTGGACTCGGCCCAATCTTTGAACCGGATAATCACTGAAAGCTCCCTCTGTGAACATGCACCCCTCGTGATAATTTTATTATCTGATCGGGCTCTTGGGAAGGGGAAACCCCAAACCCCGGATATGACTCCCCGACGACAAGATGTATGGACGATCGTGACTTTAAGCAGGACTGCTGTTAGTGTGCCCCTAAGACAAGCAGGGTGACAAGTCCCTTGATGGGTGCGACTACAACAAATAAGTAGTGCACCTGGATCCCACTGTAACTCCGCAGCTGTCAGCTTGGGCCGAGTAGGTGATCGGATGGGTGACCTCCCGGGAAGTCCCGGTGTTGCACCCTTTTTTTGAGTGTTTTGGTCGAGTGACCCATTTTTGGGACACATTTTTAGAATGCATCCCACTTATTGGGGCTTGATTTTCGGAGCCGAGTTTCGGGGCCCACTTTTGGAGCCCGATTTTTGGGACCTATTTTTGGAGACTCTCTTCGGGGTCGATTTTTGGGACCCACTTTTGGAGCCCGATTCTTGGAGCCGACTTTTGGGACCCATTTTCGAAGCCTATTTTTGGAGCCCGATTTTCATAGCCAATTTTTGGGACCCATTTTTGGAGTCGATATTTGGGACCGATTCACGTAGCCGATCTCTGGGACCCATTTTCGAGTCTTCCCGCCAAGATCCAAGTGGTCTAAGTCATCTGTCAGCAAGATGCCTCTTTGACACTGAACTCCGGGCCAAGATCCTGCATGTCCAAGTCAGCCTCGAACTCCGGCCAAGATCCAATGTGATGTCCAGCCGCCCACTTCATGTGTCAAGCCAAGTCCTGTTGTCCCTGCTCCCTTTGATTGAACTGGAATTGGAACTCCGATGCCAAGATCCAGTGCATGTACAAGTCCCCCTGGCCCCGTAGGCCGCCCCTGGTGCTCCCATTGGTCACTGGAACTGAAACTCCGAAGCCAAGATCCGGTGCATGTCCTAGTCGCCCCTGGTGCTTCCCTTGGACAATGGAACTGGAACTCCCAAGCCAAGATCCAGTGCATGCCCAAGTCGCCCCTGGTGCTCCCCTTGGACACTGGAACTGGAACTCCGAAGCCAAGGTTCGGGTCAT
>VDFB02234853.1:0-82185 GCA_007258455.2 Sequoia sempervirens | reverse complement strand
CGACTTAATTCAAATTCTTGAGGGATGTCGGCCTATGAAGTTAAAATAATGAGTAATTCGATGTTAATTCCTATAAATACATGTTTTTTTTAGGTCATTTTTCACATCTCCAAGTCATTTTTACAAAGCAAAAATCAAGAGTCAAGAGCAAAATATCTTTCACAAGAAGATTCATTAGTCTTTCTATAGCAAAGTTGAAGCTTTACGGCATAAAACTAGGGTTTTTGCAGGTCTTAAAGCTCACTTTTTGTTTGAGGTCTCACATTGCAAAGTGTTGATCATGGATGCCTATGGTGAATCATGGAGAAATCTAGGTTGAGGAGATGCAACTAGCCATCAAATCACACCTAAAGACTTGTTTTCAAAGTGATTCCATCTTCCATTTTCTCTCTATATTCATATTTAAGGTTTGCATGTCATTTACATTCATTTGAAATGTTGTAAGGTTTCTTGGATTGAAGTCTTGCATCATTCAATTTCCACTTATGCATCTTATTCTAGCACATTAGAATAGGGTTTTGTCTTATTTCAGATTTTCCTAGTCTTAGACAGACTTAGGGCTAGGGTTTTATGCAGATTTTGTCTCTTTCAAAGTTTAAATACCAACCAAGGGTTTGACTGAGGCAAAACCCATATTAGAAAACAAATTATCTTCTATTTTGTAGGATTTTTTGAAGATTCAGATCTGGATTTCTGTCAAGAAACAGAGTGCAGACAGTGGGCTTCTATTTCCACTTTCGAATTTGCATAAAATCCAAAGTGGACTAAGTCACCCATAGTGGTGACTTAGTCCCACTACACTAGTTTCTCAAGAATTCTTACAGTTTCAGACACCCATTTGGAAAAAAAAAGCTTTTTGGGCAGTTTCCCTAATCTGGGACTAAGTCGTCCAGCTTGGCGTAAGTGTCCCAATTGGCTCAAAAATCAAATTTTCCATAATTTCAAAGGTCTCTGCAATCTCTAGTTTTCTCTTCATCAGTTTCTAGGTGCATAGTTTATGTTTAGCATCTTCATTTTGTTCTTTATTGTATCTTTTTCATCATTCTGCATATCACACTGTGTTTTACAACACCTTGCATTTCTTAGATTTAGCATCATTAAATCATTTATTTTTCAGTTTGTTGCATTAGTACATCATATTTAGATACATTGCATCCCTTTCACATTAATCTTGAGTGTATAAATTAGCATTTTGGCCCCAATTCCTCTCCTTTTAGGTGAAAATACTAGAAGAGTTAGAGGAACCCTTGGGTAACCAAAATCATTGTTTACAATATATTCATTAAAAAATTAGCAAAAAATTCAAGCATAAACTACATGGTGCTAGCTAATTTCTCACTAAAGCAATTTTTTAAATACTATTTTTTTTACATTTTAGGGGTAACACACTAGATGCTATGTTATGTTTTTTATAGAAACAAGAGAACTTTGTGTGCCCCCACTTTTTTAATGACTTAATCTCCACCATTTAAGAAAAACAGTAGTTTAGAAAGAAGATTCAGAGCACAACTCTTGTTCTTGTTGTGTATTCAAATTTTGGGTGTAACTATCTTCAATTTCTCATCCATGATTAGGTTTTTTTTTTTTTTTAAAAAAGTGGCCACTTAAGACCCCTTTTTGGTTCCAAATTTTCATGCACTTACCCACTGGTCTAAGTGGTCACCCAAGATGGTTTAGTGAGTTTGTAACTCTTTAGCGAGTTGTGACTGATTTATTATTCTAAGTGGTAGGGTGTGTGAACATATTTGGGAAACTAATCGTTGTGTTATAGCTATGCCTTAGTATGAGTATGTGTTATATGTGTTTGAGAATGGGTGAGTAGGTATGAATTGAGTTCAACACTCTTACAAACTCCATGTTTAAATATTGTTTGTGTGTTGCAAGATGTGTATGTAGGCATAGAGTGAATTTACTCCTTGTGTATATTTTGTGTTATAACATTATAATTTATATTAAGAACCCAATTAGGTCATGTCACTATATTTTGAGTTGAGAAATTTTTCATTTCACTATCTATCCATATTGTATCACAACCACATGGGAGGTTTATTCCATAGTATTTATCTAAAAATATAATGTGCATGGGAGGTTTATCTCATGTCTTCCAATGAAAGGTGGAGTGTGTACTTGAAAGTATATGGATCTACTAAAAGGTGGGGTTTCTACCTAAAATAGTATCATCTCTATATGAAACAATAGAGTTCATTAAAAGGTTTTGTGTCTACTCAAGAGAGTAGGTTTTTATTTGAAAGAATAGAAGTGCTCTATAGGTGATAGGTAGTTCACTAAGTATACCTTATGTTTTATGGGATTCTTGGTTTGGTATTTTTTGTTGGTAAGTGTGTCAATTAGAATATTACTAGAGGGTTGAGTTCATGTGGTAATGTTTTATTATTTTCTATTCTTAAGTATTATCTTGTTTCTTTCTATTTGAATTAGTCGTGTGTTTGTCTTGTTTTATGGTTTAGTCTTGCTTTTTTGTGTTCTATGATCTAGTTATGAGTTGATTGAGACATATAATATTGAAGAATGGGTGTTTTCTATTGGAGTACAAGACCACTGAGAGGGGAAGGGTGAATCAACGGTCTAATAAAACCAATTTCAAGAATCAAAACACGTGATTACACAAAGTCTCTAGATGTTGTATGTTATCAAAGACATAAATATGTACAAATAGGAATACCACATTTAAATCAAGAATGATCAATCATGAACAAAGCAACACATCATCAAGAAGAGTCAAGAGATAGGATTTATGAGTGGAAAAATCCTAAAAGGGTGAAAAAACCACTCTGAACAATTGCTTTATTAAGCCAAACTGGCCAAACACTTGTTTTTTACAAATTGTATGCCTCACTAGCTATATAAAAAGCCTCACTGGCCAACAGTCAAGCCTCATAGGAAATCATTCAAGCCTCATTGGAAAATAACACAAGCCTCACTGGTTGATTCCTATGCCTCACTAGCAAAACTCCATGTCATATTGACAATATTCAAAAGGGAAACAAAAGAATATAGGGGGTTACCCTATTTCACTTCAAACCATTGCACAAACAGGTTTCACCACAGTTTCTTTTCACTTACCTCAGCCTTTTAACACCACTCTGATAAAGAACCCAACTTTGCAATCTCACATACTATCTTCATGCTATCATGCACTGATAAACTCAATACCCTATCCAAATGTAAAAGAAAAGCAACCCTTTTGCATCTGCTCTGTCATTATCTTCTTAATCAAAACTTCATATTTGCTCTGTCAAAACCATATTCAAATATGCCACTACATACTGAACACCTTATGAATTGTCATGGTATATTCAACAAATTGAAGTAACCATTCAGAACAATTCACTCATACTTTCTGCAATCACCATATTTTGATTATGAGAGATTCACCACCTTGAACACAAATCTCATTTCATTTTAAATACAAGACATACCACATATTGAATTCAAGAGAGGTACAATCAATTTTAGACATTCAATTTGTATTCATCACTCTTCATATACTACCCCTTTTCATGAAGACTCATTCAACATTTTTTTTCATAACACCATCAAAAATTTGAATACTACATCATAACACCATCATCATCATCATCTCATACTACATCAATTCTCTGAAAAAAGGTTTTTACAAAAGATTGTAGCTAAAATACATTTCATTTTCAAAACTTGCATTGACTACTTTTTGACTCCAAAATAGAAGCTTTATCAAATATTAAAACCAAAAAATCTACTTTTTCTTCACATTACACACCATACAAACCTTCTCCATGCAAAACACACAAATATTACCTTCAGAATTTGGTGCCAACCAAAAATCTTCCAATGACTATTCACCTTCATTTAGAAACAATCCACAAAAGCAGTTGTGACAGTTGGATTCCTGTCAAAAATGCAACCTCTTCAAATAGTTGTTGGTAAATTTGAATGTCAACCCTTAGATTTAATCATACCGCCAGATGAACTTTTAAATAAAACCTTTGATCATTGTTTGAATGCATAAATCAACATTCTTAACATGATCGACAGGTTACATCAAGTAGAGGGGTTGGTTAAGCCACGAACAATACCCCTTTTAGGATTTCACTTAAACAACTCTTAACCTTCAATACACAGTCACCTTACAAGTAAGACAAAAATAACCTTGTTGTTCAATTTGCACAATAACCATAAACTTAGGGTTTTAGAAACAATATTTCAAATAAAGAAAAGAACCCTAAGCACCTCAAATGACCTTGAATATTGAGAAAACATACACCAACACCTTGAATGACTGATCACCAAGAAAAACAAACTTTGATGCATAGTTAGGGTTTTGATCCTTCAAAGCATCGACGCTACCTTTTTCCTTGATGCTTGATGTCTTGAATACTATTGAATCATTTTCCTTGATACCTTGAACTTTGTTTAGGACTGTTGTAATGATTGATGTTATTGAAGCTTTGATCCTCTTTGATGCTTTGATTACTTGATAAACCAAACTTGAATTTCTTGAAAAATTGAAGTAAATTTATGACAACCCCTCATAAACAACCTTTGACATTTATGAAAAACCAATGCCAATGCAAAAAAATCCCTCTTTGGCATTGATGTCAGCCAATCACTGCACCTGCACCTAGTTGCTCTTCTCCCCCTTTGACAACAATGACAAAGAGCACTAACTCCCCCTGTGAAGCACCACTCCTGTCAAGGCAACACAAAGACATATACAAAGAGCATTGATCACTTGATATAAATATATTGTCATAATATCTTGCAAGAATAATTTTCACAAGACAATTGAACATAGAGCATTGTTATAAAAAACACCATAACAATGTCATCACAAAAGAGCTGCTTACTATCACAATATCTCTACAAAAGAATTCTTAAATAACCATGCATAAACATGCAGTCATCATCATCAAAATGGTAGTTTCATAGAACATTATGCATCTGACATGTCATAGCAGCACACTATCACCACTTGAGCAAGGAAAAAGAATTGTCATTCAGCAAGATGTAAGTGACTTCACATCCCACAATCAATAGTAACAAGAATACAACTATAACCACTGTCACCATGATACCATTTGAGGAAAACATCAAAATAAGGATCCATAGAAAGGACATTATTGTTCAAGTAACTATCTCAAGAACAAAATTTGTTGTCTCAACTAACTGTCTCAAGTGCACTATCAAGTATTAGAACTATTTTCAAAGTATCAATAAGCAAGAAATAATGAGGATGTGTACTACCACCAAGGACTGTCATCTTGACATCTCATTGTATACTGCAATCTCATCAACCTATCATCAAAAACCCACTATCAAGACATCAAGACTGTCATGTACAACATCCATTCCAAGCCACCATTCACTATCATGCAAATCAAATGCACCAATAATAAGCATGAATACCACTATACAATAACCAAGCACCCATTTCAAAGTAACTTTTCCACCAAGAATATTGCCCAAGCAAATCAAAAGCTCACTATTTTACCATTGTACAATAACGTTGAAAAGGGTGTCAAGACCCCTCACCAATACCTATGCCTTTGTGCTTATTTCTATTCATTGACAAATGCATATTTTACTCCTTTAATAGACTGTCCTTGTAAAAAGACATTGAGCAGCATGTAAAATACTCCATACATCATTGTACAAACCTAGCATTGAAATACTATTATTATTGAGCAAAGAAAATAAACATTAGGACCATTTGTAAACACTGTCACAAAAACTCTCAACTAAGAAAATCACTGCAAGTCACTGTTAGAGCACTGTGACTATCTTAAGAAACTCTCACTTCAAAATATTAGAACTTATCATTGCACTTTAAACCCATTTCCTCCATATCATTTTGCAACTTAAAGGCATTTTCCATACCATTTTCTTTGACATATACGTCAATAAGTGATGTATATGTAAAATTACTTGGCACCAAACCTCTTTCATGCATTTCTTCTAAGAGCTCAATTGCTTCTGGTAATTTCCCAACCTTGCAAAATCCATTGATTAAAGTATTATAACAAATAACATTAGGATTCAAGCCCCTGCTTTTCATCTTGGCCAAAATATTCTTTGCTTTTCCCGCATTTCTTTCTTTGCAATAACCATTAATGAATGTATTGAAAGTAACAATATTAGGAACCAGACCCTCAGTCACCATTTCCTTTAAAGCTTTGCGAGCATCCTTCAATTTCCAACTCTACAGAGCTCATCAATGAGTGCATTATAAGTAACAACATTATGCATCAGTCCCTTTGATTGTATCTCACAAAACAAGTCAAAAGCTTTAATAAAATTTCCCTCCTTGCAATGTGCATCAATCAATGAATTGTATGTAAATAGATTTGGAGATATTCCTTTTTCCATCATCTCCTTGTGGAGTCTAAAACCCTCTTGTATAAACCCTTTCTTGTAATGTCCATATGTGTATGTAAACTCATTTGGAGTCAAGCCCCTCTCAAGCATTTCATATGTCATGAACCTCATAGTCCTTAGGACACTGTCATCAACGGGAATATGTAGTATAAAAAAAACAAGCAACTTCCATACCAACTGTTTGAGCTATAATAACCAAGCATTCACCAAAAATAGGGATACTTGTGCATTCATTACTTGAAAACAATCAAAGATCATTGCACTAAGAAAGAAGATAGAATTGTCATAATAAATATGAAGACCATTGCAAACTAGCCTCATACACCACACATTTACTATCTCAAGTTAAGCTCTCAAACTCAAGCCACAAATAAAGAAGCAATTTCAAGCTATGACAATGGAACATTTGCAACCTTGTGAGCAAGATAGTCAAAGAAGAGCCTTCTTAAAAACTTTTGACTGAGATCACATGGAAACACCAACAAGCTTGAAGACCACAAGACCTCAGTTGTAGCACTGTCTTGAAGTAGCACCAAAAATACTTGAAACAACACTTTGAATATCATGTGAACCAACAGCTTTAACAAATAGTGAACAAGCCCTCTTTGTAAAATTTACAATATCATGAATATGACTTCATAAATATCAAAACCATGAGTAGCACCAAATTGAATTTTTATGAATTCATTTTTTATTTACAACCTCTTGGTTGTTATCTAAGTGGTTGAATAATAGAACTATAACATCTCCCCCTAACCTTATGCTTTTCTTTATGCACTTGTAGATGTCACTTGTGCAGTATGCACAAGCTTACATTCATCCTTCTCCTGATTTTATTTTCTTCTCCAAACCTTTTGAATGCTTGTCTTCTTATGGTGGTTAATTGATTTCAATAGATCACTCCTACAAAATTGTGCATTATGTCCAAACCTATGACATAGATATAGCATATGAACTTGCTACTCATATGTGAAGCAAAAGAATTATATCTTCTTGAGTATCCAAAAACATCATTACTGACTTGTATCCCACAAAACCTTGTTGTATGACCTAGATGATTGCATTTATAACATAGAATCTTGCTTCTTCCATTTGACCACTCATAAGAATGATTATTCCATCCAACTTTACTTGCATGCATCCAACACTCTTTTGCTCTATGACCAAATTCATAACATGAATAGCAATAACCATGAAAAAAAATTTCAAACCTGGAATTTTGACGAGAGTGTTAACCCGAGACACAAAATATCACACACTCAATAGAGAATATTATTTATTCAGAATGATGAAAATATTACATGCAGAGGATCTCAAATCATCGAGCTCTGCAATACATGCAAGTTATAGAATTGCAGAAATTCCCCCTTTTTGCAGTATGCGATCTTTTCCCCCCCAAAAAGCTACAAAAATCAGAAAACCCCGCCAATAAATAGCTCCTTTTTTTTTTGGAGCCAAAAATATATTCAAATTATGAGATTTTGGGGTTTGGAGCCAAAAATTATAAATTTAAATTCAAATTTTAAAACCTTATTCAAAAATTAGCACATTTTTGAAAGTGCACTAATTTCCGGGAGCCATAACTTTTGACCCGGGACTCCATTTTTTGAACCGTTTGAACCGTTGGAAAGGTCTCAAAGTCAATAACATGCTAAAAATTGACTATGCCAATTTAAACAAGTTTCAAGGCCATTTTGGGGCCATTTAATGCCTCAAATCTGATCTGGAAGGTTTTCATGTGCAATTCTGGGAGACTGAAACTGCAATATCTTTCAAACCAGGAATACTCTCAGCCTGATTCTTTTGCCAATCTTCTTATTTTTCCATTATGAATCCTCCCATATAATTTTTGTCCCCAAATACCTTCAAATTCCAATACTTGCTAAAAATAGCAGCTGATCAGAAAAAATAGAAAAGCAAAACTGAAAGTTGGGAATTACATCATGACGAAAAGGGTATCCAAAAATGCAAAAACATCTAAGATACTACAAATAGGAAATGCAAATCTTTTTTGGGGTGACACAGGATTGCCCTTACACCACTAGATGCTCCTACATCAACTTTTGATGCTGACTTGAATGAAAAGATCTTCTAAATTTGTTCCCATTGACTTGTGCAGGTGCAATTTCTTTTGTCTTCTTCTTTTCTTCAGCATTAGGGGTAGTAGAATAATAGTTTAAATCTATTTTCTTCCTTGGAGTTTTTCTAATCTTAGAAGTTTTCCCTTCTTCAAAACCTAACCCAATAGTGTCCTTGTGATGTTTTTGCTTGCTCAACATCTTATATAAACACTGAGTACTCTTTTCAAACTAAAGTGACTTGTGTAATTTGGAAGATGATTTTCCTAACTCATTCTCAAAGAAACTATCTCTAATTGATACTTCACACAATCAACCTCTTTTTCCTTAAGTTGATTATTGACTTCTTCTATTTTCCTGACTTTTACAATTTGAACTTTCAAATCTATTATCGATTTTTTTGCATCTTGAAGGTCTAAAAGTGTTTTAATCTTGGACACCTTTTCTTCATGGAGTTGCAACTTTAACCTTTGATTTTCCAATCTGAGTTTCTTAATCTCTTCAAGGGCACAAATTAGCTCACCTTCAATATCAACTTCACAATCATCTTCATCATATTCTTGTTCAAAGTCACTCACAAAGTGATCTCCTTTTTTGTCAATATTCCCAATGTTAAAATCGTCTTTTAACCTTGTATCCTTTTCAGTTTGTATGTCATATATCTTAACTGCTTCTTCATCAATTTTTGTACTTGGTTTAGGTGATGCTTGTTGTTTAGTATTCTGTTGGGTATTTATTTTTTCTTTGTTTCTTTTACTTTTTTCAATTGTACTCCACCACCAAGATCAACCCAAGTTGATTAAACTTTTCCAAGGAACCTTGCTCTGATACCACTTGTTGGAGTACAGGGCCACTGAGAGGGGGGTGAATCAGTGGACTAATAAAACCAATTTCAGAAATCAAAACACTTGATTACACAGAGTCTCTAGATGTTATGTTATGTTATTAAATATATAAAGATGTGCAAATCAAAATACCACATTTAAATCAAGAATGATCAGTCATGAACAAAGAAACACATCATCAAGAGAGTCAAGGCACGTGATTTATGAGTGGAAAAACCCTAAAAGGGTGAAAAAACCACTCTAAACAATTGCTTTATTAAGCCACACTGGACAAAAACTTGTTGTTTACAAATTGTATGCCTCATTGGCTATACAACAAGCCTCACTGTCTAACAGTCAATCCTCACATGAAATCATTCAAGCCTCACTAGAAAATAACACAAGCCTCACTGGTTGATTCCTATGCCTCACTGGAAAAACTACATGCCATATTAACAATCTTCAAAAGGGAAACAAAATAATACAGGGGATTACCCTATTTCACTTCAAACCACTACACAAACAGGTTTCACCATAGTTTCTTTTCACTTACCTCAGCCTTTTAACACCAATCCGATAAAGAACCCAGCTTTGCAATCTCACATACTATCTTTATGCTATCATGCACTAATAAATTCAATACCCTGTCCAAATGTAAAAGAAAAAACAACTCTTATGTATCTGCTATGTCATTATATTCTTAATCAAAACTTCATATTTGTGAGATGTCAAAACCATATTCAAATTTACCACTGCATATTAAACACCTTATGAACTGTCACAGTATATTCAACAAACTGAAGTAACCATTTAGAACAATTCACTCATATTTTCTGCAATCACCATATTTTGATTATGAGAGATTCACCACCTTGAACACAAAGCTCATTTCATTTTAAATACAAGACATACCACATACTGAATTCAAGAGAGCTATAGTCAATTTTAGACATTCAATTTTGTATTCATCACTCTTCAAATACTACCCCTTTTCATGAAGACTCATTCACCATTTTTTGTCATAACACCATCAAAAATTTGAATACTACATCATAACACCATCATCATCATCATCTCATACTACATCAATTCTATGACAAAATGTTTTTACAAAAGATTGCAGCTAAAATACATTTCATTTTCAAAACTTGCATCGACTACTTTTTGACTCCAAAATAGAAGCTTTATCTTAAAACCAAAAAATCTGCTTTTTCTTCACATTATACACCATACAAACCTTCTCCATGCAAAACACACAAAGATTACCTTCAGAATTTGGCACCACCAAAAATATTCCAATGACTATTCGCCTTCATTTAGAAACAATCTACAAAAGCAGATGTGATGGTTGAATTCCTGTCAAAAATGCAACCTCTTCAAATAGTTGTTGGTAAATTTGAATATCAACCCTTAGATTTAATCTTACCGCTAGATGAACTTTTAAAGACAACCTTTGATCATCATTTGAATGCATAAATCAACATTCTTAACCTACTCGATAGGTTACATCAAGTAGAGGGGCCGGTTAAGCCATGAACAACACCCCTTTTAGGATTTCACTTAAACAACTCTTAACCTTCAATACATGGTCACCTTCCAATTAAGACAAAAATAACCTCAAGCTATTCAATTTGCACAATAACCATAAACGTAGGGTTTTAAAAATAATATTTCAAATAAAGAAAAGAACCCTGAGCTCCTCAAATGACCTTGAATACTGAGAAAACCTACACCAACACCTTGAATGATTAATCACCAAGAAAAATAAACTTTGATGCATAGTTAGGGTTTTGATCCTTCAAAGCTTTGATGCTACCTTTTGCCTTGATGCTTGATGCCTTGAATACTATTGAATCATTTGCCTTGACACCTTGAACTTTGTTTAGGACTCTTGTAATGTTTGATGCTATTGAAGCTTTGATCCTCTTTGATTCTTTGATTACTTGATAAACCAAACTTGAATGTCTTGACAAATTGAAGTAAATTTATGACAAACCCTCATAAACAACCTTTGACATCAATGACAAACCAATGCCAATGCAACATGGACCTATGAGTAATGGTCATTTTAAGGTGTTGCCTATGGTTTTGGATGCTTATATTTATATATTTTTAATAATTTCCCTCTTGAGTATACTTTTGTGTATATTGCTACTAATAGATTATGTGTGATATAAAATTGGAAGGAAATGGTTAGCATGTATGACCTTTATTTGTGGATCTATGTTTATGTGTGAAAATAGAAAAAATGTAATAATATAGTCATTATACTTATATTCTATACTTCATTACTATTGGATTATTCATTTATACACTTCAACTCAAACTAATGATTGACAAGGATCAAGTTCCTTTAATGTGTGGATTCTACATACCTTCCACATATATAACAAGAGTTTGGAGTGAGTTAATTGTGGATTAGATCATGACTTGTTTATTATACTATTGTGTTGGAACACTTTTACAAATATGGTAAGTTGACATATTGAACTATATACTTAATATATATTATTGAGGATTGTAGCTGCAACTCATTATACTATTAGATATTGTGCCTATTAAATAGTTGTGTTGTTCTTATTAATATACTTCGGAAATCAAATTGTCAATAAATATTATTTTATATTATCTTATTGGATGTGTGTATTCATATTATAAAATATAATTATATTACTTATTAAAGAAGAAAAATTTAGAGTTGAAAAATAACAGTTATTATAAGATTATTCTTAAAAGATAAAGTGAAAAACAGATATATCTTAAAATAAGCTTTAAAATAGATATTGTCTTGAAAACTAGGAAAAGTAAATTTTATTTTGAGAGTGAGATTTGTCAAAGAAGAATTCTAACACTTAATTGAAGGGATATAATTTTTAAAATTTGTACAATCATATGATCCCATGAAAATAAAATTCTCTATTCTGCTAGAAACTTAAACATAAAATTTAGTTTGAAATACAATTCTCAGCAAAAACAGACTACATATAGAGTTTAGACTACCACCATATGATAAATATCTTCCTTCACATACCTCTAATGGAGGTGTATGTGTGACAACCAGTTTGTCTAACAGCCACGTAACCATAGCAGAGCATGTAAGAGTCTTTAAGTAGAAGGTCAAAAGACATAAAGCAAAGAAGCACTGGGAATGACGGTTAAGAAAGGTCAGAATGGAATAATACAGATATGTAAACAACGTGTCAACTTTAAAGAAAGTTATACAAACCCAAATACTGGAAATTGGAATCCCTGTAACCGACAACAAATGCAATCGACAGGTTGGTTTTCTTCAGAATAATATCTGGGCAAAGCAAAGATGTCTTGCAAGTAATATTGACACCATTTCATTTGGGTGAACAGCTCTAACTTGGCTTCCAAGCAATTCCTGTTCCATCAAATCCTGATGGACACATTTCTCTTGATCTTCATTTCTTGTGTGATATTCTAACCAGCTATAAAACTTTGGTGGGTGAGAAGTAGTGAGAAGTAATTGTGTGCAGAGATCTGTTGAAAGAGGACAAGAAAAATGTCTGATTTAAAACATCACGACCTCTCCTCCTCCTCCTCCTCCTCCTCTGATTCCGAGGATCTCGTGTCCTCTGCTTCAGCTCAGTTTCGTCGCCTCTTTGGAAGAGAAAAATCCATGCATAAACTTCTGGGCGGAGGGAAATGTATGTACTTTCTATCATTACTGGTTATGTTGTGTCAATAATATAGGCGGCGCTGTTCATTTTGGGTTTTTCTGTGCAGTGGCTGATGTGCTGCTTTGGAGAAACAAGAAAGCATCGGTCATAAGCCTGGGCGTGACTACGTTGGCATGGGTGCTCTTTGAATGCATGGAATATCATCTGCTTACTTTACTCTCTCACCTTTTCATTCTTGGCATTGTCACCATGTTTGTCTGGTCCAATGGAGCACTTTTACTCAAACAGTAAGTACCCATATAGATCTAGCCAGTTTTCCTCCAAAACTTCATGTTTTTTTTATTAATTATTAATGTCCGGAGACATTCTACAATGGTAATAAAAGGTGAAATGTAATGATGTGAGTGTGTTAACAAAAACTCTTATCTTTTATCTTGAATTTGACAGTTATTTACATCTTGTGAGCATCATATAAGTGCAATGAATGTTAAGTGGACCATATGTTATTATGAGAGATGGGTTCTTGTGAACCACTACTCATGAAACATGGATCAATGAATTTGACTCAAAAAACTAGACGATTGAATCTTGATAGCAATATCATAACTATTTACACATCAAAGTAGTAATATTTAATTACAATATTTTCGAACTAATTTCAAATTGATTTCTCTCAACATCTTTTTAGATAGGTAGGAGGTATTTTCCACAGCGTGTTCAAAATATGATATTGCTATCAAGATTCAACCGTGTAGTTTTACGAGTCAAACTCATTGACCCATGTTTCATGAGTAGTGGTGCACAAGAACCCATCTCTCATGATAGTGAATGGTCCACTTAGCACTCATTGCATCTAGGTGATGCTCAAAGAGGTGAATCACTTGGCCTTCTCGAGAGGTCACCCATCCCAATACTACTCCAGCTCAAGCACGCTTAAGGGGCTCTACAATGAATGGTTCAGAAGACACAACACTTGCTGAAAGTTTTGCAAATGGGGTTGCAAGCTAAGTGGACTTAACCTTTGGGAAAACTCCGTGGTTAAGCACACTTGAGCTGGAGTAGTACTGGGATTGGTGATCTTCCGGGAAGGCCCAATGCTTCACCTTTGTGAGCATCACCTAGATGCAATGAGTGCTAAGTGGGCAATTCACTATCATGAGAGATGGGTTCTTGTGAACTACTACTCATGAAACATGGGTAAATGAGTTTGACTCATAAAACTACACGATTGATTCTTGATAACAATATCATAATCTATTAGATAAATGTATTTAAGATATATATATTAATTATGAGATCTACTCGAATTGAATAATTGTACAGATCTCCTCCACGTATTCCAGAGATCAAATTTTCTGAGGAAGTGTTTCTCACCGTCGCATCTGTTGTGAGAGTGGAAGCCAATCGTTTGTCTGCCGTCTTACATGACATTGCATCAGGAAAAGACTTGAAGAAATTTGTTCTGGTAATTTTACTACTTGACTATATCTACCTCTATCTCATCTCATTGTACTTCATTTGATAAAGCCATGGAATGAATGCAGGCTGTTGGGTCTCTCTGGATTCTCTCTGTAGTTGGCAGTTGGTGCAGTTTTCTCACTCTCCTGTATATGGGTAAGGAAATTAATTACTCAGGCCTGATTGCCCATTATTCTTAATTCTTTTTCTTTTTGCATTTATATGACAATTGGCTTGACCTGTGTGCTTTGGTATGGTTTCGTTCAGGGCTTATTCTGGTTCAGACGGTGCCCTTTCTTTATGAAAACCACGAAGATAAAGTGGATAAGTGGGTACATTCTGCCACAGTGGAAATGAGAAAACAATTCAAAGCCTTCGATAGAAAAGTGCTGAACAAGATTCCAAGGGGCCCAGCTGCAAAGCCCAAGAAATTGAAGTGAGGTTGAAGGTGGAGGCCATATGACATATGTAGCTAGCACCATATATATTCTACTCTACAGCCATGTTCACTTCCAGTTTTACCTCTCCCTGCCGCTTTTCTAGTCCCCCCTATCCATCAGTTCTCTTTTCTTTGTTGTTTTTATTGTTAGAGGCTTTTAAATCTGATATTAGATCAATGGTTTGATATTTCTCATTGAGAATTACATTGATATTTATTATTGGCCTTCTCTCCCTCTTGCGAGATGCCATATTTTCCCCCTTCACCCCTTCACAAAGAAAAAATATTGTCAAAAGGGAGGTATGGATGTGGGGAATAATTTCAAGTTGTCAAGTTTGAGTATTTTAATATGTTGTACAAAGAAATGAAGTTTTTAGATTGTGATGTTATTGTCTTTAATTAATTTAAAAATTATATTCTTTTATATTATATGAATTTTGTATATTTATGTTTTTAAAATTATTGTTTGTTTGAAGATCAGGTGTTTTCTTCTAACATTAAAATGTATGGATTTTGTCGAGATAGGTTGGAGCTAAAATCCTTATACTAGTAACTTTTAAATATCTCAATAGTTGTAATACCCTAGTCAAAATATTTATATAAATCTGGCCTTAATCCCTCTACAAACACTTATTATTTGGATAACAACTATATTGGATTTTAATATTCAAATCAGATCTTAAATCACTCAAATTGAATTCACTACTTACATGTTAGCATTAGCTCAAATTCTAAACAATAAATGGCAAATAAAACTACCCATCTCCTTATTACAAATAAATAAAAAATAAAAAATATGATTCCCAAACTCCTTATTTCAAGAATTATTGTATTAAATTCAAATAGTTTTGCAACATCAATAATAAGCTCTTATATTCATACCAACAATAATAGCAAATCAAACCAATATGGTGTGGTTAGATTTGTGATCAATGGAGCTCAAATATGACTTGTAAAATGAAAAAACTCTCTGAAATCAATAGGGTTTTTGTCTTATGATCTCCACACTTGAACACAAGTGCTCAAAACAGTATCTTGAAACAAATTTGTGTAAAGTGTAGATGATGATACCTAAATGGGTGTATTTGCTCTTTTATGCCCTTCACAAACTAATAGGTCAACCACAAAGTAATTTCACAATTTTAAATTTGAACAATGATCATGAGTGGGAAAGATCCTATTTTGAAATATATGACAACAAAAATAGACCACTATTGACATTAAGACATGTGATGGGGAGCTAGAAAGAGAATGAAAATAAAAGTGGAAATATTAAGGCTCGGGAACACCACAATATTCACACTACAAGTCAGGGTATCATGGGTCAAGCTATTAGCATGCTAGTAATGATAAGTCCAAAAGTTTGGAAAATACAAAGAGAAAGCGAGGGGACAACAAAGAGCATGATAGAATGGAGAAGTTTGAAACTCTAATAGAAAGAAAGGGAAAGTGGGGTTGGAAGGAAATACTTGCTTAGAAGGGGAAAACACACAACATAAAGGGAAACACATAGTAGATGGGGCTAGGAGAGATACAAGAATATACACAATATTTATAGACTTAAATTGAGTGGAAATAAGACATGACAAGTTTTCTCCACTCAAAGTTGCTTGTCCTCAGGTTTTAATGTACCAATATCTTTAATGGAATTCACATATTGCATCCTCCATGAGAAGACATTTCCACCAAATCGAATACTCCTTTGTTCTTTTATTTCTTAGCTTTCTCTCCCTCACATCCATGACTATTTTGAGAATCAAAACGAGCTTGTCTTCTTCATCAATTGGAGATAGCTCATTTAAAGGCATTATATGTTTTCCCAACACTCCTTTGAGACAAGGCATGTGAAAGAAATTGTGTATCTTACTTCCCTCTAACAACTCCAACTCATAGGAAACTTCACCAATCCCTCTTAAAATTCTGTATGGCTCGTAAAAATGTTTCTTATGCTTTTTTGCATCCATTTTTCTTCAATAAAGAATACTTGTATGGATGCAACATCATAAACACTATGTCTCCAATCTTAAATATTCTCTTAATCCTATGGTATTCTACATACACCTTATGTTTATTTTGAGTCTACAAGAGATTATTCTCGAGTAATTTCAAGATTTCTTGGTTTTTCTTTATCAAATCCCTCACTCTTAGAACCCTACTATTTGATAGAGCTAGGTCAACAATCTTTGGGCTTAATACCTATCAAATCCATGAATCGAGTCATCTTGATTGGCATGTGATAAGTGGTGTTATAACAATAATATCCTAGATGAAGCCAATTGATCTAGTTTTTTATTGATTAGCAACATAATTTCTTAAATAACCTTCCTCTCATTTGTTCACAATCTCACTATGGCTATTTGTTTATGGGTGGTGGGTAGAGCTAGGTGTGAGATCGATTCCTACCAAAAGAAAGAGGTATTTCCAAAACAAACACATCAAATGATTGTCTCTATCACTCCTAATGCTCTTGGGTAGTCCATGGAGCTTCAACACTTCCTTAAAGAAGATATCGACAACTTGTGGTGCCTTAAAGTCCAAATAAATATCAAAGAATTATGCACATTTTGATGAGCCTAGTATTTGTCCCTATTAGTTATATTTATTTCCTGCTCTTTAAAACATTTCCCAATCATTCCTAAAACTTTTTGGTTGATATTTAAATTATAAAATGCTAAACTTGATAAATGATGCATTCATAAATATTTGTATGTTTAAATGGTTATTTCAAAAATATGATAGCATATTATGATGAATGCTAGTAATTGTAGTATATAAGTATTTTTGAGGAACTAACCATATAGCAAAGACAACAAACAACATGTAATCAAAGGACTATTGCAGACATGTAGCCACAAGATCAACCACGTGTAGCCAAAGGATCACACACCTACAACCACGAGGATGGGATATCTGTAGCTAATGGAACCCACATCCATTAGAGCCAAAACATTTAGATATAATCTCAACCACTAGTGATAAACTTTCTTTATAAAGACTAGGAAGAAACTCCATGATAGTAGATAATGGTAGACAGTGCAATGATTATTTTATTGTACACATCATGTCATTTTCTTATATATGCTAGTGATTTTAGTTCCTTAGTCATAGTTAGAAGAATTATACTAGGACTCTATTTCTTGAAGTTCCCTATTTTATGTTCTTAACATAAAATAATCTTCTTCCTATCTTTTGGGAATGAATCAATATTTTTAAAGTAGGTAGTTAAGAGTCCAATTTTCTAAGGACAATTAAGATTAGTTATTTGAATTAAAAGTTTGTATATTAGAAGATCTGGAGTAGAAGTGTAGCAATGATTTTCAACATTATGTATAATTTTTTCAGAACAATAATCAAGAGTAGTTTTCTATCAGTTAGTATAATTTTCAATGTGAATGAATGAAGGACAAGGATTGATTAACATTGATGCACGAATTAGAAGAGTATAGAAACCTAAGCAAGTTCCCACTTGAGGTAATACTACAAGTTTATTATTAGTATTCATCATTAGTTGTTTCAATATTTTAAGTTAGATTTGTTGTTCATTGCACTTGCGCCCCATTTTTTCTATGAAAAATGGTCCTCCTGTTTTTGTTTCCTTTCGTGTTCTTTTTCTTGTCTTTCCTTCTTGTTTTTGGGTTTAGGTCATTTTCCTTACCCTCTCCTTCTCTTCTTATTATTTTTTTGGGGCTTTGGGGTTTCCTATGTTAGCATGCCATCTTCATCGGGACCGATCCCTAGCATCTTCCATTTTGTGGTCTTCTAGCTCAGTATTTTGGCCATTAGGGGTCTTTGCTTAATTGTGCTTTGTGTGAGATCTTTGACACCCGATGTCTAATGGTGGTGATATCTTTTCATTTCAGGTTTCTCACTTGACAAAGGATTTAAGTGTATCAAAAGCATTAATGGTGCTTTAATGTGCTAATTAATTTGGGCTTTTATAGGTTGGTCACATTTTCTTCGACATCATTTGATGATAATGCTTTCATTTCTCTATAATTTTCTTGTGAATATTCCATAAAAAATCCCATCTCTGCACAATTACTAGTTCTTATGTCTAACTCATGGGTATTTTTTTCTATGTTGGTATCCTCAACATGTTATTTGTGGGGTTCGAGTGTGTCTTGCTTTTCTATTTTGTTGGTGTGCATCCTGGTCCTTTGTCTGTTTGTATTATTTCAAGGTTAGTTTTAAAACTTTGTTATGATTTAATAGTTGTTATTAAAGCTTCCTATGTTTATTCTTCTATTGTGTTTGTTTTTCCATGTTTTATATTTGGCTTGGGGATTTTAACACATCATTTTCTCTTCTTTTTGTTTCTTTTCGGTGTCTTTTTTTTGTTTTTTCCCCTTGCCGAATCTTATTTTTCCTCAATGTGTCGATCGAGGTTATTTTTATGTCATCATCACACCTTATTTGTTTTCATATTTCTCTTTGAGTTTTTTGTAGGCATTCTGAAAAATCCCTAACCTCGATGACATTGCACTTTACCATTTAAAAATTCACTCTTTTGATCATTGGATGTCAATCCTATTCCTTAATGCTTACTAAAATTCTTCTCCAAGTAATTAGACTCATCACTAACCCCTAACTGTCAAATTCGAGCTCCCAAAATCACTAATTTCTTCATTCATTAGATGTCGGGTCTCCCCTTTAACGATTAACATAATACTTCTTTAGAGATAAAGGTTCTTTTTGACTTCCAATTTTTGAAGTCAACAATCAAAACATCTAAATCTTGTGGGTTTCAATCGTCAAGAATAATAAGTGTTGATTAAATTGTTTTATGTTAAATATTAGGTGACACTTCCAAATCCCAATAATCGATACTATTTTAAACTTAAAAGATCTCTCAAAATTTAAAAATTGGGATATTTTCTTAAAAAAATTGATCAAAAAGTCAATCCATTAAAAGGTTATTTTGGGATCCCAATTTTTTATGGTTCTGATGTTCTAATGATCTTTTTTTCCTTTGGTGATTAGACATCCTCCCTAAACATTACCAACATTCAAGGAAGGCACTAAAGGTTCTTCCCAAATTTTGGTTCCCAACAATGACTACTATTATCTTCTGATAACTTTTTGAATGTTGATCTTCAAGTGTTTGTTCTAACTTTAATGGTTTTATTGAATGAGTGATATGAGATATCTCTAAACTCCAACAACCAATGCTTTGGGTTAATTTTGACACATGTTCCAAATATCAATGTTTAGGTTGGTTTCTCTAAGATTAATGTACCTTTTAGAAAGGGATTGGTAGTATGAAATTTTGGCCATGGATTTAAGGCTTCTACTCTAAAATGGACATGTAAAATAACTTAACTTCAAAAATCAATATGGATGTTTTCTCAAATCTAGTTAGTTGTAGACCTATGAAGTTGAGTTTTTAGAACTTTTATTCCCTAATTGATTATAGTTTGACTTTGCAAGAAATAAGTAGGGAGAAGGAGCAAAGATGAAGTACCAATACAAAGGATATCACCCACCTTCCAAAATGTTTTCTCCTTATATAAATATTAGAGACACTAATTTGGGGCACATAATCTTGAATGATTTCTTACAAAAGAGTACACAATGTAGAGGATAGAACAACCATGGCTACATCCTTGGGAAAATTAGGATTAGTGGAAGCAACTGCATTTATTGTGGTAGTACAATCCCCTAAATTGGTATTGACATGTGCACACCATTATGAACAAATATAAAAGAGGACCATTAGACACGATGGGGAAGTAGTGTTGGACATAAGTTCAGATATGATAGAGAGGGTTTGGGATTCCTAATTTCCCAAAATATGAAACCATCAATATTCAAAAGGCATTGTCCAACTATGAAAAGAAGAACGTACCTTGGGTCAATTTCATCAACAACTAGCTCCTACTCAACCCAGGGAAAGCGGCACTAAAGATGGACAAGGTACATCACAGGAGTGAATTCAGAGAAGATGTTAAGGATAAAATTACACTCCTTAATATGGTGTATGGGTATCCTCATGCTTGAGACTTCCATCCTTGGATGTGCTATTATATTTTAACAATTTTTGGAGACAAAAAGATAGATTGGGAAACTATCATCAGTAACACTTTACATGAACAATTGATGGATGTCCTAAAGAGAACCAAGTTCTACATGACATCCCATTTGGTATACTTTCTTGCCTATAAGGAAACCTTCCCAAGGTTAATGAAGGTAGGAACTCTTTAGATGGGAGAAACCAAAATTTATGACCACTACCCCCAACTAGAATTAGAAGCTATCCAAAGTAACTATTGTACATGGTGAATGATGCTTTTGTATATGTTATCATTAGAGGATTACAGAATGATTTTGAAAATAGGATCTCAATGGAGGCAATAGTTGAGTTAAGGAATTGGAAATTGGTACATCCAGTTTAAGACCTTCACTTATATTAGGGTAGAAAACTTTCACAAAGCCCCTCACAAACTACCAAGATACCTAAGTGATAGGTTTTTTTTTGCTATAACTTTGCAAACAAGTTGTTGAAATCCACAAAATGATCGTAGGGAAACACAAGTGAAGGTACTTATTCCCTGTCAAAGTGGGATTCTATTCATGTGCTAACATGCAAACTACTAAAATTGTTGAGACATAAATGGCCCTATGGACAATGAATTTGTACAATGACCCTAGGAATAATTTTGATCCAATTGGGAAGATTAGTAAGGTCATTGGTTAATTTTACAAGCATGAGCCTATCGTAGAGGACCATTAGTCAAATTGTGTGGATGAATATGAAGTCAAAATGAAATATTATTGTAGACTGACCATGGATTTGATGAAAAGTTGTAATGTGACCAAAGTGCCTAAGGAATTAAGAGATAATGAGAAAGTGTTGATCATGTGTATAATACCCAAGGTATTTTCAACCAACCTATTCACAATGTAGACACTTCAATAAAAGAAGATGCAGCCATATAGTTCAAGGAAGCTAGTGTAATAGTATACTCAAAATGATGATCGATTGTACCTTTCCCTATGTTGGAATTTTCATGATCAAAGTTTTAGAAGCAATAGCCCAAGATGGTTGAAAAGTAATCTAGTGTTACAACTACAAAATAAAAGGAAAGATCTACAACAATGGGATTGAAAAGTAAAGAGAAAGAAAGAAGTGTAATCATAGAAACCAATGAGGAAGACAGTGAAGAATAGGTTCCTCTACAAAGCAAGAGAATAACACAAGCATCTTGAACCCCTTCTCACTTCTATCTTCATCCATGTATCCCCTCCATGAGTCCTAACATCTAACTCCTTCATCTCCTCCACGAGTCTCCAATCCCATCTCTACCACCATCTTCTTGACCACAATCAACTAATCCCACACTGGACATTCCTTTCCCACCTCCAATTTCTCCTTTTCATATCCCCACTCCTCCTCCTTTGCCTCCATTTTATACTCACATTCCTCCACCTCTCAAGCAAGAAGAACAACCAAATATAGAGGAGAGGACTTTGAATGAGGGTGAGTAAGGAGAGAATGATAGGAAGGACATTGAACTTGGAAAGGGAGAAGATGAAGATGATCATGAAGATTCACAAGCCTCAGTAGACACATAGATCATTCCTTCTCCCCCTCCATCACCACCACCTCAAAAAGAGAAAGAATTACAATAAGAGGAGGTGATAATGACTTCTCACCAAATGCAAGAAGGAAAATATACCTTCCCAATATGGTTAAACCATACAATTCAAAAGAGGAAAATGGCATATGTCCAAGAATAAGAGGAATATTTTTCCATTCTTTCTAAGGAATTCCAAATGCCTACTAGAAGGAACAAAATGTCAAGAAGGCTCTCTACAACTACTATATATGAGCATGGTAATAAAATGTCACAATTTTCTATTACCATGGTTGATGAACCAAAATTAGATATGATACCTAGGGATTACCAAATACAAAAAATAAACTTAGGGACTCAGACTCGAGAAAAAGAGAAACAATCTATATTGATGGCTATTTCAATCATCCTAAATAGAATGCAAAAGGATAAGAATAAAAAGGAAGAACTTAAGGCTCTGGTATCACAATTAGCAGCCTATATTTATTATTTAATCAATCCAATTGATTCAATTATGCCTACACCAATCCTGTAAGACACACTAAATGAGGATTCTCAATATCCAAACCCTAAACTCTGCCTTTTAGGTGCTAAAGAATGGAGAGAGGATTTGCAAGCACTTGGGAAAGGGTGATAAAGGAGGTAGTAAAGGCTTACCATTGTATTAGCGATGAGGCTAGGATGGCTCATGAAATAGAGTCATAAATAAATTTGGATTTACTCATGTGGGAAGACTATCTTCCAATTTTATAAAAAATAAAAGCTACATCCACAAAAGACCTTATTAAGACATCATTGATTGAGGAATCTAACCAAGGTAAGCCAAAGAAATTGTTGAAGGCTAGTCAGTTGAGAGTTAAAGTGTTGAAAAGGTGCAAAGACAAGTTGAAAAAGGACTAGCCAATCAGGCTATGGTGAACATTAAAAAAATATATTGAAAATCTTGCTTGTACATTTTGGGAAACCTTGTCCATGGTAGCCTCCCCAACTAGGATTATAAAAAAAAAAATTGGATTCTTCACACAGTCCAGTGTCTAAGGAATATATTGATCAGATGATGAAGAGGAAAGTAGATATTGAGGGTTCTAATTTTTCTCATAAAAGCAAATTTTAATATCATAAGGGGCCAAACATGAATTATTTACATGAAGTTGTTAATTATTATTTTTTAAATCTTTTCTATTTTCAAATAATGCATACATCAAACTTTTATTCCTCATTTTAATTAACTTGTAATAAATCAGTATCCAAATTGGAAAAAAAATTATGTTTCATTGGGTTCTCAGTAGATCTATAGTTTTGTTATTTGACTTTTATTTAGTGTTAGTTGAGGTTGTTGTTTATCTTCAACTAGGGCTAATCATCTAGGTTCAAACTTCAGAAAACCTCTTTTTGATCAATAAATTTTGGAACGCTTAGTTCTTATTTATATTTTCCTTTTGAAGCATTCGAGATCATCAAAAATAATTTTTGAATACAAAAAAAAATGCAATTTTGAGCGTGATTATTCTACTGAATTTTGTGGATTTTGATACATAATCAAAGGATAGCACCTACTATTAGAAAATGGAATCTTGATAATTGGTGATGGTATGCCCATTCTTATTTTTTAATTTGAATAAACTGGTAAAATCATTATTTTTTTGTTGTGTTATATAGAGTCTTGTCTCAAATCAGCAAATGCTTATGGTAATTTGATATGATATGAGTTGAAAAATCTAGATATTCTATTTTCCTTTGGTGATTGCATCCATGTTATGTATGATTGTGTGAATGTTGATCTATTGATTTTGACTAACCTTTTATATTTGATAGATTGAATGAAATTTATCGTTGTTCATTTATGTTGAATTATTTTTGAACCTCTTACCATAATATTTTGGATTTTATTTAAATCAAATCATTTAGATAGGTTTTTAGACCTCTAAGAGCAAGTGAATGTTTAGATTTGTTAGATTTAGTGCAATATTTGATGAAATGCAATGGATTTGAATTTGAAAATATTTGGGCAATATATTAAGAATAGACATGTGTGTTTTAAGGGATTTTGTATGAATTTGAGATGATATATCACAAAAGTCTAGCTTACCAACAAAAAGTCTCCTTGTTAAACTGATTGCATAGACCACTAGGCTACCATCATAGTGAAGACCTGGCTACAAAGGAACCTTGAAGTATAAATCCCTACTTTACATGAGTAGTGATCTATCGTTACTTAGATTGGGTTGTGCTAAAATCATCATCAACAAAATTGGCACTAGAAGCAGGGCTATCCTAAACCTAGATAATCTAAAAAACGTCATTTCCTTCTCTCCTGAAAGATACAAAAGAGTCCTTAGGTATACCCCTGAAAAAGGAGACCTCTTGGAATTATCCCAACACATGAAATAGAGAAGTGATAAAGGGAAAAGCTAGGCAAAAAAATTAAATTTTGTGGAAACCCCACAAATCTCTAACCCACTAAACCCCCCTAAGAGTCCCACATCACCTAAGATTTTAAAATTTGATGTATTCTCACCATTAAAGATGGAATACTTTACAGAAGACAAAATTAATCCTCTCAAAATTAGGGGACCCTTGCATGAATCACCAAAAAATCTTTTAAAAATTGTCCAAAGTTCATGTAAGAGCCTTCAAGGAAATTCTCAATAGGGCATAAATTGAACACCAGTATGTGGTTTTTTGATTATTTCCCTACTCGGTAGGGGAATTCACCTACAGTTGGTATCTAAACCTTTGTTGTGGAATAATCATCGAATGGCATCAATTAGAAACTAAATTTATGAGTCAATTCAAAAAATACATAGACCCTATTCTTGTATACCATCATTTTGTTTTGTGTAAGAAAGAGCCAAATGAATCAGTAAGAATTTATAATACCAAATTCCATAAACATTCAAAAGGCTGACAAATCCATATATTATGATTAAAGCAACTGAAATTCAGACCTATTTTAGGTCACTTGATCCTATAACTAGTTTTATCTTAAGAAGACTGCCTAAACCAAATTGGAATACCTTGGAGAAGGTTTACAATGAATATATTATCTATTTGTAACAAATAAATCCTCAAGGAGGAAATATGTCAAGATCATTACCTTCTCTAGGATTACTACATGCACAATCAAATCCCTACTATCAACAATGCCTTGACAAATCATACACCATTACTGAATTCAATAGCTAGCATGGTGCACTCATCATTAAATTTGTTGTATCACAACCTGACACACCAAACCCACACAAATCCCAAATTAATATATCTAGGAAACATGCATGAATTGAATATTAGAAATGGGTTGGGTCAGACCAAAAATACTTTTTTTGAGCAGTAAAACCAAATCTCCTAATTGGATTAAGGACAAAACAAGTAGTTGACATATGAATAAGAGGCTATGAAGAAGACACTATCTTAAGTTACTAACAAACTCACACGTTTATGGATAAACCCCTTGCAAGGATTTAATTAGAATCATAACCATAATTACAATGCTCACAATAATAGTCAAAGTAATCAAGGTTTTTAATGAAGGAATTTTAATCAACAAAGACCAAATCGTCCTTGGAATAACATACCTAACAATGGAGGATTTTCTAACCTTTTGGATAATACCAACATGGTTGATTGTTTGGACATAAATCTTATTATGAATGGGTGTGTATTTCATGAAACCTTAGACTATTTTGAGGTTAATTGCTTGGAAATGCATAAAAATGTATAGGTTTATACAAGTAAATCTACTATCTACCCCAAATAATATGAACACCATGATCGTAGATTCCTATACTTTGGTTAGCGAGGGAATCTTAGATCAAAATATGGAAGAAGATGAATTTACCTTCCCCTTTGAAAATGATAATGAGTCAAAATATGGAGACATGCATTCTTTTCAATAGGGTAGGAACAACAATAATTTGAGGAGCAAGAAGGAACCACTTATTGATGGGATTCCCCCCAAGTCTAGTCCTACTCAGGTCTAGATCCATATTCAAAAAATAATACCATAGCACCCAAAGGGTCCAATGGAAGTCCCTTCTAAAAAAAAGTCCTCAATTCAATGGGACGACTATCATACATGAGGGAAGATATAATATTGTAGATAATTTGAAGAAGATGAAAGCTAACATTTCTTTGTATGACATGTTGCAAAGTTTCCCTAGAAGTATGCACTATTTAAGTCCCTTGAGAATCAAAAGAGTGGACATGCTACTATTCTGTATAAAGATATAAAAAAAAGCTTGAAATTCTTCTTATGCAATGGAAACCATATTCAAAGGGAAGTCTGGAGTCCCACCATTCCTATTAATTATCATGATGTTTAGAAAGAACTTACATAATTTCCTAATTGATTCAAACACCTCTTCTAATGTTATGCCATATTCAAATTTTCAAAAGTTATGGATGACCCCCAGTCAAACTAATAAAGTAGTGGTGCAACTCGATCAGATCAAAGTGAAGGTCATTGGTGAATTAAAGAATGTACACATGTAGTTAGTAGTAGACCCTTGTGTCCAAGAATATATTGATATACATGTGGTTGAAATCCCAAAAATGTATGGAATGTTACATAGAAATGAATGGACTAAATGTTTGAGGGGATTGTTCTCTATGGATTTCATGTAACTATGGTTACCATGGAGAGGTTTAAACAATTAGATCAAGATAGATACAAAACAAAAGTTAAAACATATGATAAAAAAATATAGTGTCCCAAATTAAGTAGCTTTCATGGAAATGGATATGGGAGTGTATAGAAAGAATGATATCATGGTAGCCTCCCTTTTGGTTGAGGAAGATACCAAAGAAGGTAGTCCTATGAAAGGATTACAGGAGTTTGAACCCATAGATCAAGTGTTTCAAGAGTTTTTATGAAAAATATATAGTAACATGTCTAATCTAGGGGAACATGCAAATTCCTCAGTCCTCTTATTCCCTAGGTGGTTTTAGATACATAATGAAGGTCATTTAGAGTTTTCTTGTCCAACTTGCCAGGATTCTATGGCTAGAGTCAAATTGATACAGTCAAAAGGAGAGGAGACCTGTTACAGATTGATAAATTTACCCCAAAGGATAATATTAATCCCGAGAATTCTACTAAAGACCTCAATGTAGGACTATACAAAATAGAATCAAAATCAACTTGGGAAGAAATCAAGCTAACCACTAGAATACAAGGGATGAAAATAGTAGATGATGCCAAGGAAAATAAAAGTGCGCCTTTGGATGAGACTAGGTATAAGGTGTCCAAAAACTTGTTATTCCTACAAAATAACATCTCATGTAAGATCTTTTACCCAATGAAATAGAACATGATAAATTAGAGAAGAGTACAACAAGCAATCTAAGTATGTCTAATCTACGAGACATCTCTAACTAGGAAGAAGGCACTGGTTTTAAGACCATTGAAAATATAATGATGTGGAAATTGAGGTTTGATGGCTCCAAATTCAAATAAGGGTGTGATGTCAAAATCAAATTGATCAATCCTCAAGGTAAATATTTTCTAGGAGCATATAGATTGCAGTTTACTTGCACCAACAACATGGTTGAATATGAAGCCTTGATAAGAGGGTTACTATTAGCACCTGAAAAGAAGGTGCAAATGCTTATTTGTCAAAGGGGATTCTTAGTTGATAATAAAACAAATCAAAAGTAAATATACCTATTGTGATTTAAGAGGTTGGAAACATACAAAAATCAAGTGTTGTAGCTTGATAAGCTTGATTATCATTGATGTCAAAAGTGTGCTTAATATTGTATATGCTCTAGAGGTTGTTAGTGTGCAGAGATATCCAATGGTGCAAGTCAAAATTACAACAATATGGAAGGCTAGTAGTCAATTTATTGTCTTAGTGTTATCTCCTAGAAATGCACCCTATGCAAAGTTATGAAAAACTGAGCTTTCTACAGAAACATGGGATCATTTCAAGGCTGCGGGTTACCTAAAGTTGAAATGAACCTCCGGATAAGGCCATCTCCTAACTGGTAATATCACTTAACTACTAATCTTTGTAAGGAAAGGGGAGGAGTGCATGAGAATGAAAATTAAATCTTATGGTGATACACCAAATTTGTTCAAACATGTACAACTGCTTAACACACAGTTTTCAATCAACTAATAAAAGCTGATATGCACAACTCAATACTCATATGATACTACATGAACATTTCATAAGAAAGCTACGATACATACAGTCCTAGAAGGATGATAAGTTCTCCTCACAACTAAAACTATTTGCATCACCAACATAACCTATAACCTGCAATATACATATCTCCTCTGCTTAAAAGTGCTACAAATGAGACAATTAACAAGGAATAAGAAAAACTCACATGTAAATTTATCAATCATTGAACACACTTAATGAAACAGATAACTGAGAAGGAAAAAAATGTTTTCTTTATTGATCTCCAAAGGTGAAACTCTACCATACAATGTCTGTAAATGAGTTACAAAACTCAGTATTCTCCTCTAAGGACTCATAGAAGTCACAAAGCAGAAAAATGCAAGTAAGAACTATCTACAAAATGAGGAAAAAATGCCATATATACGAAAACTAAAAGTGCCTACCCCTTGCTTTAGGGTTTAAGGGTCAACCCTTAGATCTTTTGGAAATAAAGCTAATGCATTCAATGTGCATCCCCCGTGTCCATGTCGGTGAAAGATCGCTCCAGGGATGGCCCTTCAGATCTTTTGCAACCATCACATTAACTTCTGGCCCCCGTGTCCACCTTCGAACCTCCATCAAAGCCGCCTTGAATGCACTGAAGCATTATAATAAATGTCACTCTACCTTTGCCAGCAGACATCCCAGCTGTCTTTGAGACTCATGGCTTCTTCCCCCTGTTTCAGATCTTTCTTCAAGTTGATCCCCTCCTTTCGAGAAGCAACATCAGATTTCCTCCTAGATCCCCACAGACGACACCCTTGTATGCTGAATCGATCCATCATTTTTTATCACAGAGCAGATCCATATTGCTCACATTTCGTTGATCTTCCTCACAAGAAAAACACAATAGTCAAACTTCCCATGCTCCGTCTTTAGCTCCTTCCGATTGGCTGAACTCGTGCCACGTAGATTCCCAGACAGTCAAGGGTCGTTCAAACCGAATAGCATATCGGTGAGACACTAGCCGTGTCTCCCTGATGCCACAATGCTCCACAACAGTTATTGGCATAGCCTAGGACTGTTGACGAGACTTCATATCGAGCTGCAGGAGTTATATCGATATCCCAAAATTGTCGCTGAGACAATTGCATTCGGCAAGAGGTCATAGCGGGCGCTAAGAGTCATACCGATATCCTTTTCCATTGGCAAGCTCATCGCTATCAGCAAGACTCCCCTCAGTCGACGAGACGTTATATCGAAGCCCCCACCTTTCGGCGAGACTTCCATCGGTCGGTGAGACATCTCCTCGAGCTCAACCACTTCGGCAAGAATCCACCCTGTCTGCCAGACATCATATCGATATCAATCCCTCTCGGCGAGACCTTACCCCGTCTATGAGACCTCATCCCGAAGGCATAACCTTTCGCCGAGACCTCCATTTGTCGGCAGGACCTTTCATCAAGCTCAAAACATTACACCGAAGGGAGAATCCTTCGGTGAGACTTCAGCGAGTCGGCCAGACATCACGGCGAGTGACAGGAGTCATATCGATACCCCCTCGTGAACAAATGTCAGTGTGACATTATCGGGTCGGCGAGACATCTCCCCGAAGCAAACCCCCTTCACCGAGACTTCGACCATTCGGCCAGACCTCACGGAGAATGAAAATATTTCTCCCCACTGACGGCCTTGTGAACAACTATTGTCGAGACTTCCATGGGTCAGCAAGAGATATAAAACTTCACAGCGACCGAGATGTCTTGGCGACCATGAGGATTTCAAATGAATAGAACCAGTGCTAGTAAGCAAGACAACAGGAGGGTCTTAGCGACTTTCTTCCTCAGGAGTTTTATGCCAAATATGATCAGATGTATGATTTAACCCTTAATGCAAATGTTCCTCCATCTGGCCTTCATAAACACCTGAAACATAGGTTGCCTTGCCTGATTGAGCCCATGAGTGAAAATTAGGTAACATTTATGGTGACCTCAGCTGGATGTTTTCCTACTAAACATGCAAACCAGTAGCCTATGCCTATCCATTGGGCATGGATTCATTGTTCTGCTCTTCAAATTTCTGAAAACCTTGTAACTCAGCTCAAACCACACAAACTGAAAGAAACTACTACAATTTTGTTGAAGATAGAATCTGAAAAACCAGGTGCAGCAATTGCACTTATTGAAAAACATGACAAAACTAAAAATGAAACGTGCCATGGGGCACTTATTGCAAGCAAAAAACTAAAACTCCAACTACTCTATCCTACACTACCCAGCAGTGGTAGTGATCAACCATAACCATTTACTGGTTGTGAGAAAAAACTGCCCTTTCTCACCAACATAGGACGTGCTTCCTACTTGAAAATTGTCCAACAGTGATGAAGGAAAAGTAAATGTTGAGTGCATAGATTAAACACCTCTCCAATCATGAAAACTACCTCCTTTTCTGTGTTAGACAAGAGGTGCATGCAACTATTTTGAATAGTTTGAGCAACTTGCATTAATGCCTTTTGATGCTCAATCTTGTGCTCCCAAGTAGGTAATTCAAATGGCAACCCATTTTGAGTGCTTGCTAAGTGTGCCAGGTGTCTGATAGGACATCCCCTTGTTATGACACCCAACTTGTAACTTCCAGCCCCTTGTTGATCTCTAAAGACTTCATCTTTTTCTTGAAAAGATGTTGATTGGAGGTAATATGCAGGTTGCTCATTGGCTGCTACAGTTTGATCTTCTTGAAATATTTTTCTATTATTGTTTATAAGAGGATCAATTGTTCTTTCTTTCAGCTCTATAATGAAAATTGAGTCTTGCTTCTTTGCATCATGTATAATAGTCTCTAAAAAGAAAACATTAATGTTTTCGATGGTTGGATCTTCTTGACTAAAGAGCTGATATCCCTGTTGGATAACTGAAAACAAATCTTCAAATTGTGGTTCCTTATGCTTTTTGTCCATGAAAAAATATAAGTTCTCCTCAACAAAGTGGGGCAACTCATCAAATAAGTTCGTAGGCTGCAAGGCATTATCTTCTACAACTTTTTCAATAGTCTCACTGCCTTGAATGGGTTGATCACATGCTTCCCTTTCATATGATACTAGCTCATCATCTATGTTAGAACAAAAAGCTTCTATGATATCATCTAACTCATAATTTTGTATTAAATATAGATGATTTTTATCATTTAGTTGCTCCATACTAGGCATAGATGATATCATGCATGTGAGATCTTCATCTTCATCAACAGATTGAGGAAGTTCATCGAACAAGTCAGCAATATTCTCTGGCTGTTCCAAATCAACTGGTAAATTAGGAACCTGTATGCTCTCTTCAGCTTGCTCAACATAACTAGGTAGTTGGTCAAATAAAGAAATTGAATCCTCCTCCTCAGGTAATGCCTTTTCCAGTGAAACTTGGGCATCCTTTGTCTGCAAGTGAAGATCCTTAACTGGTAATCCCTGCATTCTGCTTTTAGCCATTTTATAAACAGCATCAATTTTTTTTTCAAATGAATCAAAATCTAAGGGGTTCAGTAATGAATTTGATTCAACATCGTCTTCACATGTACTATTGTTGTTTTGATTAGTGCAAATAGCAACAACTTCTTGCTCCTTATGTTCATTCTTTTCTTGCTCTAATCGGTAAACTTCCAAAGCTAAACGCAATGGGTTTACATTTCTGACCTTTTCCATGAGGAGTAAGCTGTCTAGATCAATGGGTTGTTCTTCCTCTACTTTCTTTTCAACAGAAAACTCATTCTGTTCAAAACTTGGAACACTGAACTGCGGAAAGTGAAGCCTTTCCTGAAAGAAAGGATTTGGAAAGGTAGCAGCTGGCTGGGGCATTTGAGAAAGTTTTTCTTCAGGAGAGTTAGATTGACTTTGTTCAAATTCTTGTACTAAATAGGATCCTCTTTGTGTCTCAACCTCCTGCTGATGAATATAAACTTGATAAGCAAGCTCCTCCTGCTGCTTATTGACCTCCTGTTGATTTTCAATTTCCTTAATCTGCTTTTGGAAATATAAAGACATATTCTCCAAACTCATATTATCAGAATTTTGAGACTCATAAGAAAAATTGCTTTGCTGGTAATATTTTGTGAAATCAGTAGCATAAATGCTTTGATATGGCAGATTAGAAGGTATATAGATAGCATTTTTGTAGAATGGTGAATGGTACAACATATTACCATGAAATCAACACTTAGCCTACTGAAACCAGTTACTTTGGGCAGCGGAGTCGCCAGATATGCAGATTTCAACCTCCTAAGGTTTGAAAATTACTGATTGCATATCAAAATCAGCAATAAGATGTATCTTCTTTTAGCTGTCTAATTCGATGGTCCCACTGGGCGTGCCAAAATTGTTATCTCCTAGAAATGCACTCTATGCAAAGTTATGAAAAATTAAGCTTTCTACAAAAACATGGGATCATTTCAAGGTTGTGGGTTACCTAAAGTTGAAATGAACCTTCGGATAAGGCCAGCTCCTAACTGGTAATATCACTTAACTACTAATCTTTGTAAGGAAAAGGGAGAAGGAGTACATGAGAATGAAAATTAAATCTTATGGTGATACACCAAATTTGTTCAAACATGTATAACTGCTTTACACATAGTTTTCAATCAACTAATAAAAGCTGATATGCACAACTCAATACTCATATGATACTACATGAACATTTCATAAGAAAGCTACGATACATACAGTCCTAGAAGGATGATAAGTTCTCCTCACAACTAAAACTATTTGCATCACCAGCATAACCTATAACTTGTAATATACATATCTCCTCTACTTAAAAGTGCTATAAATGAGACAATTAACAAGGAATAAGAAAAACTCACATATAAATTTATCAATCATCGAACACACTTAATGAAACAAATAACTGAGAAGGAAAAAACTACTTTCTTTATTGATCTCCAAAGGTGAAACTCTACCATACAATGTCTATAAATGAGTTACAAAACTCAGTATTCTCCTCTAAGGACTCATAGAAATCACAAAGCAGAAAAATACAAGTAAGAACTGTCTACAAAATGAGGCAAAAATGCCATATATACGAAAACTAAAAGTGCATGCCCCTTGCTTTAGGGTTTAAGGGTCGACCCTTAGATCTTTTGGAAATAAAGCTAATGCATTCAATGTGCATCCCCCGTGTCCATGTTGGTGAAAGATCGCTCCAGGGATGGCCCTTCAGATCTTTTGCAACCATCGCATTAACTTCTGGCCCCTATGTCCGCCTTCGAACCTCCATTAGAGCTGCCTTGAATGCACTGAAGCATTATCATAAATGTCGCTCTACCTTTTCCAGCAGACATCCCAGTTGTCTTTGAGACTCATGACTTCTTCCCCCTGTTTCAGATCTTTCTTCAAGTTGATCCCCTCCTTTCGGGAAGCAGCATCAAATTTCCTCCTAGATCCCCACAGACGACACCCTTGTATGCTGAATTGATCCATCATTTTTTTATCACAGAGCAGATCCATACTGCTCACATTTCGTTGATCTTCCTCACAAGAAAAACACAATAGTCAAATTGCCCATGCTCTATCTTTAGCTCCTTCCGATTGGCTGAACTCGTGCCATGTAGATTCCTAGATGGTCAAGGGTCATTCAAACCGAATCGCATGTCGGTGAGACACTAGCCGTGTCTCCCTGGTGCCACAATGCTCCACAACAGTTATTAGCATAGCCTAGGACTGTCAGTGAGACTTCATATCAAGCTGCAAGAGTTATATCGATATCCCAAAATTGTCGCCGAGACAATCGCATTTGGCAAGAGGTCATAGTAGGCACTAAGAGTCATACCGATATCCTTTTCCATTGGCAAGCTCATCGCTATCGGCAAGACTCCCCTCAGTCGACGAGACATTATACCGAAGCCCCCACCTTTTGGCAAGACTTCCATCGGTCGGTGAGACATCTCCCCGAGCTCAACCTCTTCGGCAAGAGTCCACCCTGTCGGCCAGACATCATATCGATATCAATCCCACTCGGCGAGACCTTACCTCATCGGTGAGACCTCATGCCAAAGGCATAACCTTTCGCCGAGACCTCCATCTGTCGGCAGGACCTTTCATCGAGCTCAAAACATTACCGAAGGGAGAATCCTTCGGTGAGACTTCAGCGAGTTGTCCAGACATCACGGCGAGCGGCAAGAGTCATATCGATATCCCCTCATGATCAAACGTCGGTGTGACATTATCGGGTCGGCGAGACATCTCCCCGAAGCAAACCCCCTTCACCGAGACTTCGACCATTCGGCCGGACCTCATGGCGAATGCAAATATTTCTCCCCGCTGACGGCCTTGTGAAGAATTGTCGCTGAGACTTCCACGGGTCGGCAGGAGATATAAAACTTCACAGCGACCGAGATGTCTTGGCGACCATGAGGATTTCAAATGAATAGAACCAGTGCTAGTCGGCAAGACAACAGGAGGGTCGCAGCAACTTTCTTCCTCAGGAGTTTTATGCCAAATCTGATTAGATGTATGATTTAACCCTTAACGCAAATGTTCCTCCATCTGGCCTTCATAAACACCTAAAACATAGGTTGCCCTACCTAATTGAGCCCGCGAGTGAAAATTGGGTAACACTTAGTATGATGTGAAGGTGGGTATACATGTCCTGATATGATTTCAGGATGCCTACAATGATATTTTGTCAGTTTGGTGTACCAAACTCAGTGACAAGTTACATAAGTTTTGCCTAAGGCTTTCACAATATATACTCTAAGGAAAAGACACAGTATTTTGGTATGCATCATTCAATAGAGCAAGATTTAGTCTTTTAGTTCAAAGTTAAGCTCATGGACATGTGAAGGTGTTATATATAAAGTTTCATATCAATATATCTTCTATAGTGAAAGATAGAAGTGATAGAGTTTCGGTCAGTGCTATGGCAGATCAAAGTGGTTCAGAAGGCTTGTTGGAATATTCTACATTCCTTCGAATGTGAAGTTTTGGTCAAGAATTTTTGAGGACATAATAAGTGATGTCTAATGTATGCTACATTAAAGTTTCAAGTGATATGGTGCTCTGCAAGTTTAGTTTTCTAAGTAACAGATTGATATAGTTAGTTTTGGATGCTTAATCTTCATCAAAACATATGTTTGGATACTTGCACCAGTAGAAGATTGTAAAATTAAATTGTATTAGTTTGTGTGGATACTCCACATGTCTCATAGAGTCCAAGGTATGAAGCACATGAATATCTTTCTTGTTTCTAGTACCACACAAGTCTTTCAAGTCATTTTGTGAAGTTATGTTTTAGTTGATGTTGTATGGGTTATGCCGACTCATTTGGGAGAAATGTAAATAATATTTTATCTCTTTTGTATACCTCCAATAGATATGAAGGCCGACATACTACAGTTTCATATTTTCTTGTTTATGGTTGACTTAATTTGTATTTTGAAAGTGTGTGGACGATATATATAGAAGATCAAAAATGAGAAGTGAATGATTGAAGAGTGCAAAAATGAATGTGTATAAGCAGAGCATGATAAGATTTTCCTTAGATATAATATGCAAAATTTATTATTATTAGTGGGTTGAAGCCATAAAGTTAGTCATATTTCAGTTGTTTTCAATCAGGGAGTTGTAGCTTCCTTGGGTTGTAGCCCTAAAATAAAGTTGTTTAAAAATAGTGTTGTAGCTTCCTTAGGTTGTAGCCCTAAAATAAAGTTGTAGCTTCCTTGGGTTGTGGCCCTAAATCAAAGTTGTAACTTTTATTTACTTGTGAGGCTGGATCAAGATAGTAGCTCCTAGCAACATTTCTTATTGTGATTTTTCCCTTGTGGGGTTTTCCACGTAAATCTGGTGTCAACTGTGTTATTGTGTAGATGCTTGTCTTCTTTCTTTTTTTGATTAGGTAGATGAAGCTTAATTAGTATAACTTAGCATCAATAGTTATTAATTGGGATTGAAACTTGAAGTATACCGATTCACCCCCCCCCTCTTAGTATTTCAGTGTGTTCAATAATTGGTATCAAAGCAAGGTTCCTTGATATAGCCTAACAACTGAGGTAGATCATGTCTTTGGAACACATGGGGAATGAAGCAATTCCCAAGAAGAAGTTCTCTCAAGGAGAAGAGGACATAATCCATAAGGAGGATGATGAATTTGAATTTGAATTCAATAAAGAAGATTGTCCAATGGATTATGAAGGAAAAATCATTTATGCTCTCAATGATCTGGACAAAGAAAGAGAAAAGAATGAAGAACTCTAGTATAAACTTGAAAAGTCAGAAGAAAAAAAATTGTCAAGTTGAAAGTTAAAGTTGAAGAAGGTAAAATAATTGCAGACTGGTCCTAAATGTCAAACTCAATGACAAATCTGTTGAATGCTCCAAGCTTGAAGAAGAAATTGTCTCCCTGAGGAAATAATTGGATAAAGAAAAAAAAAAATTGACAAAGGTCTAAAGCTAAAGGGAGGTTTTGGAATTCTTGATAAGATAATCAACACTCAATAACCTTCAAAATAAAAATCTAGTCTTGGTTTTAAGAAAGGTAAAATTCCAACAACTAGTGCATCTACAAACCTATATGAGAATTTTAAAGCAGAAGGCAAGTCTGAAATAAAGGAAGAAAAAGCTTTCACTGAAGAACCTAAGATATAGCCTCCATCCAAATCCAAAATCAGATCATGATAGCAAGAATAAAGAAGGTGTAATTATCCCATTCTATAGACAAAGAAGGTTTAAAGGTCCTCCACTTGCTAGTTAGCATGCCCCTACCAGGTTCACTCAATATTTTCAAGGTTATTGTTATTATTGTAATAAATTTGGGCATAAGGATGTTAATTGTAGATCTAGGGAAATAAGAAATTACTACATGGGTAGACAACCATTTGTCCCTCCAAGATATGATGCTATTTATTTTCATGGATATTGCTATGCATGCAACAATTTTGGTCATAAGGTTGTTGAATGCAGAACTAAGGTTAAGAGAAATAAATTTGTTCCAGAGTTTAATGTTGTTTGTGAAAATTGCAATAATGTTGGGAATAAAGAAATTTTTTGTAGAAGTGGTTTTGTATAACCACCTGTTCATAATCGGAAGAAGGAAGAAACCCTAATTTGGTAAAAGAAGGGAAATGGAAAAGTTTGGAAAAAGAAGCAAGGTGAGGATAATGTGAAGAAGGATGATACCATGCTTGTGCATTTTGCACAAGATCATATGAAAAACTGAGGTAGAGCATTATCTTAGGGGAATCTATCATTTGTAAATCCTTTAGAACCTAGAAAGGATAAAATGTTGAATATTTCAACATGAAAGTTGAGTTGGATCAATTCTTTTGGGGAGCAGGTCCAATAAGAAAGATTGAACCTATTGATTAAGGTTCTAGAGTAAAGAAATGATTTGTGGAGGTGTGTTGAGCTTCTTTGTATCCCTATGATAACATAGAGAATTTTGGCAGAAGATTTACCTAACAAGTGTAAATGCATTAATGGAAAAAAGTTAGAGCAAATGAAAGGGTTTTTAGGTTTAAATTAAAAGCATTCATGTTCAAAAGTAGAGAAGAGTGTTTAGGTTTTCAAGCTATCTATGTTATTTCCTACCAAACCCTAGTGATGAAGTTTGAAGACTTTAGAAGAAACATCAATGGTGACCTCGTAGTTGGTTGATGTTGTGGAGAAACCCAGGACAAAGTACAAGAAATTTCCTTTCAAGGCGATGAAGGTTGATAAATATGGTGCATTTTCAAAGGTTCTTGGGGATGTTGTGCATTTGAAGGATGTAAGAATCTATATTCATGCCTCACTCAATGAAATTGATCACACATCATCATTTGAAGTGCTCCAACATGAATTCTTGGATGATAATGGTGTATACAAGCCTGAATATGCAAATGTGGCAACAAAAGGGTTAGATATTTGGAAAGATTTTCTTGATTTCTATGACTGCAAAGAGTTGGTAAGGATTATTCTAAGTCACATTCATGAGGAATTCATTTGGTTGGATAAACCCTACATGATAATAAAAGGGGCTATTAGGGTTTTTACTGGTCTTTGTGCCATCAGACCAGTCTTGGTGATGAAATCAATAAAAAATGAGAGGGTTATTGAACTTATTGGAGCCAAATTTGACAAAATAACCCTAACAATAAAAGATATCACTAACCCCAGAGTCTGTTATGCCACAATAGGGATTGATTACAAAATCTACTTCACAAATAGAGAAGGTTCTACCACCACCACCACAATCCACACTGCATATCAGATGGTGAAGGAAGGTGCCAACTTTGACCTATGTGAACTATTGAGGGAGCAATTGATGGACAATCTAAAGAGAACAAAAGAAACTAGATATAATTTTATGTTTGGATCATTGATTATTTGCCTTACATTCTATTTCTTGAATGAATTACCTAGATTTAAAGGCAAAATATGTGATAAGTTTTTTTTGGTATCCACTCAGATCAAAAATCACATAAGAGGTTTTCAAAATAAGTAAGCATACACTACCTCTACTGAGGCTTCTTTAAAAACTTGCAAACAAAGATGCAAGAGAGAAAGAGAGAATACCATTTGATTTGGTCCAAAAAAATAAGAATAATGTAACACTCATGGTGGAAAAGGATCATTGTTACATGGAAGTAGTAGAGCCCAAAACCTCATGGATTCCTGCATTGCCTTACAAGGTTGCACCTGAATATGTCCAAGGTTATGTGGATATCCTACTAAAAAGCCAAAAGATACAACTGTTGAGAGATTTGGCACATATTATGAGATAATGAGTAATATGTATAAGAATATTGTAGAGAAGCATTTGTCAAAACATAGAGAAGAGCTTCACAAGAAATGTGGTTTTCCTCTAAAGTCTACATCTGATGCCCCTGCGGAGAGTTTTGAAGCTAAAACTAGTCCTCTGAAATCCAATACAGAGCCAAGAAGGTCTGGTAGATCCACTTTTGTTGTTACCACTCCTCCACAACCCACTAAATCTGAAAAAACATATACTGGAAGAAGAGTTGCATTAGATACTCCACCACAAAAGAAGGCCACAAAATTTGTACATGTTAGGCCTAAGAAAAAGACAAGGAGAAAGAAGATGGATGAGGAAGAATCAAAAAAGGAGGAAGAAGTTGAGGATGAAGATACCTCCAAACTGAAAAAGAAAGGTTAGATGATAGAAAAGGAGAAAACAAAGCAATCTCCTTTAGTTCCATATGAGCCCCTCAAGTTTGAAGCCATCCTAAATGGAATTGTTCATAATTGTTTATTGGATGAAACCATAGATCTCCATTTGAAAGTCCCTCTGGAAGATCAAAAGACCATATAAAAGTTCATCATTATGTATATGCTCAAGAAAAACAAGTCTTTGAGTGACTTCATTGAAAAGGCTCCAAAAAGCCTATAGTAGGCTTTGAGACAAAGAAGAGAAAATGTAAAGTTGATGAGTTGAGACATCAGGCTACCAACTAGGCTTGGTCCTCTATCTCCCAAGCAGAAAAGGATAAGATAATTCAGAAGCAAGCTAAAGAGCTCCACACAAAGAAAAAAATATATCTTCTTATGAGCATGGATGATGATGTTAGAAAGAAGATCCAAAAGGAAATAGAAGTCACAAAGAAGATCATTGAAGAAGTGCAAAATGATGCACATGAGCCTCTAGATGAGCAAGATACTGTTAATATGCCTCCTCTGGTGAGTACAAATGAGCAAGTTGTCTCTAATCAACAAGAAGAGCAAGGTGTGTTTGGTTAGCAAGAGGAGTAGGATGTCTTTGATAAGGAGAAATAAATGGAAAAGGAAAAGGAAAAGGAAAAGGAAAAGGAAAAGGAAAAGGAAAAGGAAAAGGAGAAGGAAAAAGAGGAGGAGAAGGAGAAGAGTGACAAAGAAGAAAGTTCAAAGGAAACGTGTTCCTCTCCAATTGAATCAATTAAGGAGTTTTTGGCACAAGAAATGCAAATTCAACTGGTAGTGACTCCACAGTTACTACATGTTCCTACATTTGATGGGAAAGTCAACCTATTCAGTATGTCTCTTGCATAATTTGAAGCTTGGATATGTACTCCACTCCACAACAAGGCAAGAGTTGCTATAGCAGCAAGTGGAGAGTGCAAGAGTTTTGGAAGAGGTAATAAAAGTATTGGAAGAGAAATTGCTTGAAGCTAAAAGGGATACATCTCTACCTCCTACATAATAGATGAAGCAAATAATGGAGTCCTTTGAGACTTATTCTTCTCATCTCTAGTGAAGTAGGCAAAACCAAATTCCAATGAAAAGATATTAACAAATTCCTTCATAAAGTGTGACAACACTTTGGCCAAGTTACAATCATGCATCAAAGATATTAAATAGAAGTGCTTGGAGGAAGCAAAAGTACTATATGTTTTTTGTCTGAAGTGGCTTGCTACAACAAAGAGTATAATGGATCATATCAATACCATTGAAATTTATATCATTAATGTGGCTACAAATTATGATCATATGCAAGATAGTGATGGTGCCATCAGGGCACAAGTGGTGAGTCTTCACTCTTATATTGAACAAATGCAAGATCAAAGGGAGAAGTTTAAGGGTCGGGTAAAGCAATTAAGAGAAGTAGCGAGCCTAAGATTGGCCTTGCTTACTTTACTTATAAAAAAATCTAATGGTGTAGCACCATCTTATTTGGTGGAAACAGAAGAAACATATGTGTTGTTGATCTATTAAGTTTGGACCTTGACCGCAACAAAGAAACAATGGGACAATAGCTTAATCTAGCTCAAGTCAATTTATAAGAACAATATTCCTTCCAATTGAGCCGAGTTTGATTTTTGATATAAGATATCTTTCCTTTTTGATGTTGTGTATATATGCAGAGTAGAATCATCTATAGATAAGAATATATTACTTTTTTTTATGAAGTAATCAAACTTCATCCTAGAGGGAGTAAAATTTGCATTGGTTAAGGTTGATTCTATAAGTTTTGCATGTACAAATAAATTTTTGTTACCCTTTGACCTTGATGTCAAAGGGGGAGAGAAATGTGAATCTAAGGGGGCGTGTTGGTGCACATTAGTTAGTTTTTCCATCAATGAAAAAGGGAGATATTTTTGCAGCTTGATAAGCTTGATTGTCATTGATGTTGAAAGTGTGCCTAATATTATATATGCTTCAGAGATTGTTAGTGTGTAGAGATATCCAATGATGTAAGTCAGTATTGCAACAATATGGAAGGATAGTTTTCATTTTGTTGTCTTGGTATGATGTAGAGGTGGGTACACATGCCTTGATGTGATTTTACGATGCCTACAATGATATTTTGTCAATTTGGTATATCACACTCAGTGACAAGTTGTAGAAGTTTTTCCTAAGGATTTCACAATATATACTCTAAGGTGGAGTCTGCATTCTTCAATAAAGAAATATTTAGTCTTGCGATTTAGAATTTAATCTCATGGAGATGTGAAGGTGTTATATACAAAGTTTCATATCAATATACCTTCTGCAGTGAAAGATAAAAGTGACAGAGTTTCGATCTATGCTATGTAAAAGCAAAGTGGTTGAGAAGGCTTGTTGGAATGCTTTGTATTCCTTCGAATGTGAAGTTTTAGTCAATTAGTTTTGAGGGCATACTCAGTGATTTATAATGCATGCTACATTGAAGTTTCAAGTGATTTGGTGCTCCACAAGTTTAGTTTTCTAAGTAACAGATTGATACAGTTAGTTCCAGATGCTTAATCTTCATCTTAACATATGTTTGGATACTTGTGCTAGTAGAAGATTGTAAATTTTAGTTGTATGAGTTTGTGTGGACACTCCACACGTCTCGTAGAGTCCAAGGTATAAAGTGCATGAAGATCTTTCTTGTTTCCAATACTGCACAAGTGTTTCAAGTCATTTTGTGAAGTTATGTTTTTGTTGAGGTTGACTAAGGTATGTTGATAATGTGCACCACTAATTCAAGTTTGAGCAAAGATTAAGGATTGATTGAAGATGTTGTATGGTTAATTCCAAATCATTTGGGAGAAATGTAAGTAATGTTTTATCTCTTTTGTATATTTCCAATGGATATTAAGGACGACATACTACAAGTTTCATATTTTCTTGTTTATGGCTAACTTAATTTGTATTTTGAAAATGTGTGGATGATATATATAGAAGATAAAAGATGAGAAATGAATGATTGAAGAGTGAGAAAATGAATAAGTCTATGAGTAGAGTGTGATAAGGTCTATCTCAAATCCAATGTGTAGAATTGATGACTATCAGTGGGTTGAAGCCATAAATCTAGTCATATTTCAATTGTTTTCAATCAGGGAGCTGTAGCTTCCTTGGGTTGTATCCCTAAATCAAAGTTGTAACTATTATTTACTTGTGAGGTTGGATTAGGATAGTAGCTCCTAGCAGCATTTCTCATCGTAGTTTTTCCTCTGTGGCTTTTTCCACGTAAATATGGTGTCAACTGTGTTCTTGTGTAGATGCTTGTCTTCTTTATTGTTTTGATTAAGTAAATGAATGCTTAATTGGTATAACTTAGCATAAAAAATTATTAATTGGGATTGAAATTTGAAGTATACTAATTCACCCCCCTCTCAATTTTTTGATGTGTTCCACATCAAGTGTGGGATTTGATAAAGGACTTCGATGCTTTTAACATTTGTTCAATTCTAAGAAGAAAGAACCAAATTATGGATTCTCTTGATGTTTCAACCAACTGTCCACAATCAATCACCAGTAATCCTAAACAACATCACAATTTTTAGGTGTTCAATGATGATCAAGATATTCTTGAATTTATTACTAGTACTAGAGATTTTGCTACCTAGATTATTGAGGAATGTGATAGAGACCCTTTTGAGGTAATAGATGAAGTTATCATCAATTTGAAGAATAATACCATTCCTAATGGGATGGCATCATTAGAGGGAATTTTTTATCAAGATGATGCAACCAAAAGGAGGAAGACCACCCCAAATTCAGAAGGAGGAAAGTATGACCCTCACATTATAGGAAATGAACAAGAGAAAAGAGAAGGACTCTCATTGACAAGGTTTGCACCCCTAAAGAGAGAAATGGGATTGTGAAATTTTTGAAAGACTATAGAGAGGTAATTTCTTGGAGCTATGAAGAATTGAAAACTTATGATACCTCTATAATTATGCACACTATCTCCTTAAATTTGAGAGTAAAACCTTTCAGATAAAGACGACATCCTGTTAATGCTTTATTGAAGCCCTTGATCCAAAAGGAGGTGTAGAAATCATTGAGTACTAGAATCATATACCCCATGCAACATTCAACCTAGGTAGCCAACTTAGTACTAGTCAGAAAAAATAATGAAAAATCAAGCTCTATGTTGATTTTAGGGATCTCAAATCGAGCATTAGAAAATGATAACTACCTGCTACCTTCATTGACTAGAGTACTTTAGATATTGAATTAATCTTGAATGATGTCCTTCTTGGATGAATATTTAGGGTATAACCAAGTTATGGTTAAAGAAGAAGATAGGTCGAAGATGGCTTTCACTACAAAATGAGGAACATTCACATACAAAATAATGCTTTTCGGCCTCATCAATACAAGAGAAACTTTCCAACAAGATATGGATATTTCTTTCAAGGGATTGATTGGAAAATGTATTATTATTTATATGGATGAGCTCATAGTTTTTTCCAAGAATAGATCTAATCATATTAGAGATCTACACATAAAATTTCAAAGATGTAGAGTATCGAGTATTTCTTCAAATCCTAAGAAATGCATTTTAGAGTTACTAAAGAGAATCTTGTAGGACATATAATTTAAAAAAAGGATATCTTGATTGACCTAGAAAGGAACAAAGCTATCCTAAACTACCCTACCAAACAAAAAAAGAGCTAAAATAATTCTTTGGAAAGAGTAACTTTATCAGAAAGTATATCAGTAGCTTTGTAGAGATCGTACATCCTCTAAGTGATATGCTAAAAAAGGATACCAAGATTGAATGGACCTCGGGGGCTAAGAAGGTTTTTGAAGAGATTAATTAAGCTATAACTAGTGTTCTTGTGTTGTCTATCCTAGATTATGCTAAGTCATTTAAAATCTACAGTTTTTCCTCGTAACATTCATGTGTTGGAGTATTAACTCAAAAAGGAAATGATGGTAGTGAGAACCCTATAGCCTTCATGAGTTCCTCATTCAAGAATGCAAAAATAAGATATCCAAATTTGGATAAGAATTGCAGTAGTACCCAACTCAGTAGTTAATTCTATGTTGATGCAAAATGAATTAGGTGAAAGAAGAGAAAAATGGATGGTCATTCTTTAAGATTTAAACCTAGAAATACAACCAATGAAACTTGTAAGAGCTTAGGGTTTTTTAGAAACCTTGGAAAGAGCTAATGAACAAATCGCTCAAGTTAATAATATCCACAAGAAGATATCACCTCGAATAAATGGTATAGGGACATAGTTCACTACCTTATATAGAATAAATGTTTGGATAGCCTAAATACCACTCAAAGGAGAGCTCTAAAGATGAAGAGAACATTGTTTATTGGTAAAGTCAAGACACTTCACATAAAGAACTATGAGGGAGTCTATTTAAGGTTCCTAAACAAAAATGATGTCATCCTAGTCTTTTAGGAATTTCACAATAAATTTGGAATAAGACACGGTTCAACAAAATCAACAGTTCATCTAGTGTTGAGAGTAGGGTATTATTGGCCTACATTATTCAAATATTTTCACCAAGATTATCTTAGCACTTCTTCCAATGTGATCCAAAAACCATTTACATGCATGTGCACATCAATCGAGGTCAACATTAAGGAAACATGTGGATGAAACGTTGAAGCACATAATTGGTCAACCCATAAACATACTTTCAATTGAATTTACTTGATGTGGTCCCAAAAAAGATAGGTCATGATCCAAATCTATCATAACACATCTTTCATTGTTAGCGCAACCCCCCAAGCACATGGCGCAAGCAAAGGGACAAGCCCTGTTAGCCAGATATCCACAAATAACCTAGAAATCCAACTCAAGACACAATGTGGAGACAAAGTGACCAATTAGAAATGTGTGGATCAAATGGGGATGTTAATTGAACATCCAAAAACACATTCATTAATTTATTTCATATTGTCATGTCATCTACAACCACTATAGAATAAATAGATATATAATATTTTATTTCAAAAGCACATAATGCATAGACATGAGATGTAACATTAATATATCAGCTTGCGAACCACTTCAACACATGAGATTGGAATTGAGACACTACATAAACATTGAGAGCATATTCACCAAGACACATGAGCAAAGACATCACTACAGAGAAATGTGGAGCATTTCCCATACCAGTTTAGACAATCATCAACACTGCAACCTTCTATAATTCACAGATCTCTCCTCGACAACACAAGTGACTTGAAAAGATACGAGTGCAATGTCCACATAACACTAAAAATGAATACAAACCACAAGAACAAAACTACAACAGTGGAGGAATGTAGAGAATTCCCTCATATAGACTTCAATGCAACATTCAGAAACAAAAATACTTAAGCAACTTGTGGAGGCCAGAACTTCCTTTTAGCAACACATACTTCATTAGGAACATCAAGAGAGAGCATAAGACATACTATAGACCTTTAGTAACATCTCTCCACTATTAGTTATGCTTCTAATCCCCATCTTAATATATCATTATGAAGTCAACTTTGTTGACAGTAATAATGCATTATATGAATATCAACAATACTTCTTTGATAAGACATGACATCCAACCATGAACTTCATCACCAATGTTAGCCCAAATTGAATATAAAAATGATAACTAGTGCGAAGGACTAAAAAATTACTACTCAAGTACCGACATCAATGACAACCATGACAACAACTGCCAATAATCTCCTTAGTGTTGACATCAATGACAACCATCAGTGTAGACATCAATGACAACAATTGCCAACAACAAGGTCTTATCAAAATAATATGTTCATGGAATTATTACATACTTAAATATATATTATTTTTCCTTTTGCATTGATCTATTATCATATCAAAGATTACATAGACATTCCCAAAACTAATACATAGACAGATTACAAAAAAAGTGAACATTCTACGAGAAAACTAATACATAAACAGATTTCAGAGTTCCTGCTTTCACCACATGAGTCATCTTCATTCCACATTGGTTCAATGGATGAGATGTATTCATTGGGTCTAACCACATATATATTGAAGTACTCCCCATGATTTACATGAAACCTTAGTCCTTTCTAGTAGTTAAGGTCTTTCTCTAATGTCTCAGCTAGGTATTTCTTGTTATAATTTTTCTGAAATTCTAGGTAACTTTTCATAAAGGGAATATTGTACGCTTCATTGAAAGGCCAATTCATTCCATAATCAACCTTTGTCTTATTGATTTCCACATTTCCTTCCTTTAACAACTTCAAATACTTGTCTTTCAAACTCCCCATTGTGATTGTCAACCACACAAAAATATTATAAAACATGATGCTTCTCAAAGACTCAATAAGTACTCTTCTAGTAACCTTGAAAATATCCTCATTTCTAGCCTTCCAAATTGCCCATAAAATGTTAGATGACAAAATAAGCCAAAATAAATTATAAGAATGACTTAATCCTTCAATAGAACCAAATAGAATTTCTTGCCAATTAATTATACCTTTATCTCCCCATCCCACAAGATTAGATAAAACATGTTCCAAATCTATTATGCAAACAAATAGTTAAAGAATATGTGCCTAATATTTTTAGGTTGTTTACATATAGCACAAATATTCACTAAGGAAGAGGACAAAGCAAAAGGAAGTTTCTACAATATGAACAACCACTTAAAGCAAGCAATCTTTGGTTCTAAAATATTAGACCACATGATTTGAAGATTTTTTTACCATTGTGTCTTAGGGAGATCTATATTCCAACATATATGTAAATACTTGAATAGGTCTTGGGAGTAAACTAAAGCTTTCTAAATTATTTTAGGTTTTAAATTTAGAATTTTAATGCCTTCAGCCCAAGGGAGATTCTTAATGAATACCTTTCCATTTATTTTGGAGACTAGGAATTGAATGATCCTACAAGCTTCCCTAAGTATGCAGTAAGTCCTCTTCTGAGAGGAAGGCAAGTTAAACTCAATACTCAAATTAGTCCAAGTTTTTAGCTAATTGTTACACCTAATACCTTTTTGTCAAGCTTCAATAGAGCGACCTTGCAATAAAGTAAGGGGTTTGTCTTTTCTTTCAAGGTTCCACCAAATGGACCTATCAGGGCTCAAGGTACCCTTATTTTGATTCATGAATTCATAGTTTTTAATATGTATTCTAATGACCTCCCATGCTTTCCATACACTCTTGAATACATTGGATCCAATGGGAGCTATTAGAAAGTTTCCAAAAAGAATGCTATTTATGGGAAGCTGTTTCCAACTTTTTGCTTGTTTTGGAACCCCCAATTGGATGTTATTCATTATAAAAACCTTCTAAGGTTCATTTCCATTTAAATATTTAAGTATACACTTCCCAATCAAGGAGATGTAGCATGTTTTTTTAATTCTCTCGAACCTAGACCTCCTAGCTTGTCTACATAACACCACTCCCATTTAACAACATGTTTTTTTCTTATTACCCTTCCCATCTGACCATAAGAATTGTCTAATATTGTTTTGAATTTCATTAATTTGGTAGCTACTACATAGACAAACTAAGGAATAATACAAGCTGTAAGAGGACAATTTTTTTGACACACCTAAAGTCTACCAGCCAAGACAATTTTATAAAGTTGTGTCACACTTTATAAAGGAAACAATCAACAATAATCCAACTTTTAAACTTGAATCACTAAAAAATGGCATATATGTTTTGAATTTTGTAATGACATAAACTAGTAAAATATGTAACTTTTTAGTATATTTCATATTTGTATTTTTAAAAAAAATTAAAAAATTATTTTAAACTAGTTTTTAATAAATTAACACTATAATTGAGTTGTTGATAAAATGTTGAAAAATGAAGTTGCATGAGATGTCAAACTTTTTATAGTAATTTTTTTCCTTCAAATTTTTGTGTACATTTATAACTTGAAACTTTAGTGCATAGATATATTTTTTTTCCAATTTTGGTAAATATATATTTTTAAATAAATATTAAAATGTGCGTGAATAAAAAAATAGTTGTTTCCATCGGACATCAACTTTCATATTAAATATTTTTCTAAAATGGAAAAAATACACTATCTTGAAATATATTCTTTTATCTAGTGCATCATATTTTTTTTTAATAAGTTTTAGTATTTTTCCTTGGCATGGTAATCAACCTAATATTTTGTGCTGATAACCTACATTTAGTAAAACTAAAAAAAAAATATAAATAATAATTAAACTATTAAAATAAATATCTTTTTAAAAACTACACTTATGGATCTACAAAAGGGTATTTTTAATATTTTTTTAATAAATGTTATTTACATTAGTAGGAGTTATTGAAACTTCAAGTTTTTCAAATAATTTTATTTTTTTGGTAAATTGGACTCAAAGTGGTGCTCCATATATTTTTAGCCAACAATTTTAGTTGAAAAAGTTGTGGAAGTATCTAACTTTGCTAGAATGAATCTTACTAGATCATATGTTTGGCCAAAATTGTTTTTTAGTTAGAAATACTTAAATTTAGTTGTGCTAATATGTTGGCTGAAAGTGTGATACAATTTTGTGCTTTTACTCTCCATTGACTGAGTTTTTATTCTGTTTTTCTCTTTATCCAATCTAACATGTCTTCCAAACATGGATTAACAACAAAAGGAATGCCAAGGTACCTAACTTGTTTGTTAGGCCTTCCCCATTGAAACTAAAACTTACTTACCCAATTAGGTGGGGACTTATCCCAACTAAGCAATATAGATTTTTCCTTTGAAATTTTGGCACCAAAAGCTTCACAAAACAAATTAAGTTTGTGCATAAGGTATTCCACATTTATTTCTTCAAGGTTAACAAAAATTGCAATGTCATATACAAATTAGATGTTTAAAAGGTCATCTTCGCTAAGGAGATATATACCTTTTACTTTAGGTGACAAATTGGTATCCCTTAGGAGGTAAAAGATAGCATCTAATGCTATCAAAAACAAGGTAGGGGCAAGAGGGAAACCTTTCCTAATGGACCTTTGTAAAGAGAATTGATCTGACAAAGATCCATTAACTTCTACTTGAGTTATAACATCATTCAATAGAGTAAATTGACCATTTAGCAAAAACCACTAGGGAAACAAAATGCTTCAACTGCCATCAGCAGGAAGGACCACTCTACCCTATCATAAGCCTTCTCAAAGTCTAACAAGAGAATACTAGTGTTTTGATTTGATGTTCTAGCCCACTCTATTGCTTCCCAACTAGAGATCATACTCTCCAAAATGTATCTACCCATAATGAAACCTGTTTGCATAGGGCTAATAAACTTGGGGAGGATATCCACTAGTCTAATTGTCAGAGTTTTTGCCAAAATTTTGTATTGAGACATTAAGAAGGGTAATACGTCACCAGTTCTTGATTAATGTCTTGTCACCCTCCATAGGGAGAAGCTTGATGATTCCTTTATTGATGTTACAACCTAACAAACCTTTGTCAATTGTTTTAGAATAGACTTGTAGCAGATCATTTGCAATCCACTCTTTGTTTCTTTTATAGAATTCAATTGGTAGCCCATCTTCTCCAGGGGTCTTATCATTATTTAGCTTATGAATAACATTTAGTATTTATTCTTTTGAAATTTTCTTATTTAGAGTTTCTACAATGTCATTTGTGATCTTCTTGGGAATTAAATTCTTGCATAGGCTTCTAGCCTTATGACTTTGGGGATTGTTCCCCTCAGAAGAGAAAAGTGTCTTATAAATTATGTGGAATAGTTTATTTATTTATTCAGGGTCTCTTAGAAGTTTGTTATCATCCCATATGTGGTCTATTTGTTCTCTGACATTTTTATCTTTGATTTAACTAAAGAAAAATTTAAAACCTTTATCCCTATTGTTAAGCCAATTCAATTTGGCTCTTACTCTTAATCCTTGTATGTTTCTGGATTGTAGCTTTCTCAACTTGTTTTTTATTGAGGTTAATTCCTCATTCACACCTAAATTCTTGGGGTCATTTTGGAGATCCTTTTCTAGCTTAAACAAATCTTCTTGAAGGCCACTCTGTATTTTTCTCTTGTCTAAGGCTCTTTTTTATCTAATATTTTGAAATATAGTTGCCCAAATTTTAACATTAATATTCCATCTTTCATGGTAGTTTTATCTTTTAACATCCATTTGTTAATTTCTCTAAGGATAACTATTGCATCATTGCAATCATCATCTTTTAGTAGACTAGTGTTTAGGATGAATTTACTTTGCTTTTCACTATCCTGAATTCTATCATTATATGAAGTTTAGAGAATATAGGATGGCGATCAAATAATGAGCAAGGAGTAACCTTGATTCTACATCCATCACAAGTTTGATCATAACTAAATAAATCCTTATTAGCATATAATCTATCTAATCTCTAGTAAATCCTTCTTCCTCCTTTTTGGGTAATTACACCATACAAACCAAATATGCTTGTTTTCTCTCCTATATCCTTCAAGGGGATAAAAAATATTGAAATTTTTCTTCATTTTATACCAAAAATATTTTACATTCCCTTTCCATTCCATTTCACTCCCTCCAGATTTATCCTCCCTATTTTCAATCATATTAAAGTCACCTCTGACAATCCAAAGGATGTCTGGAAGTTCATATATCCATTTCCACAACTCAATTCTCCCCCAATGGTCATTGGGAGCATAAATTGAGCACATCCCAAATTTCCTATTGTCTTTTTTAATGATAATCCAAACTTCCCTATTGCAGGGAGAGATTCCATGATCAATGACAAATGGAGCCTATTTGTTTGATATCAGAATAACAACTCCCCCTCTTCCTTTATCATGTTTAATGGAATTGGGTAGCATCTTTCCAGATGAACCTAAGATTGGTCTCTAAAGTGAAATTGGCAAACTTTACCTCTTGCAAGAATACCACATCTTTATTATGAATTTGATTTTAAAATATTCTAACAAAATATTTTGTCTCAAGAGATTCCAATCCCCTGACATTCCAACTTGTACAGTTGATTATCATTTACATTACATTTGTGTTCCACTTTTAGAATTCCTAATTTTCTTAAAGCATTTAGGAATTCTGGCCCCTCTTTGTCTAACCTTTTTGAGGTAGGATCTGCCTCATCTTTGTTTCTTTAAATCCTTTTTTTCTTTTTTTATTCTAATCCATCCTTTTGAAGAAGGATCATATCCTTCCTCCATTATACTTTCACTCTCACTATTGATCAAAGTGGTTTAAGGGTTGGAGTAGACACATTTCACCAAATTCCATATTAGGCATGTTGTCTATTTATACTATGAAATTACCACTGTTTATTTCACTTATATTGACTTCCTCTATGTCCATCATGTTTGTTTACAACATCTGGTCATCTGATTGACAATATTTGGAATTAGATAGGTTTATCAAGTTAGGGTTAATCCCCTTAATATAATTTGATTGGTCTTTTGTTTTAGATAACTTTTTTAGAATTTTGTCTAAATTGTCCTTTTCCTCTTCTTTTTCTCGAACATTTTACCAGTTTGAAGGTCCTTACTAATGTTTTCATTTTGTTTCCTATTTTAATCCCTCTTTCCTAGTCGTTATCCATACCATGCTTCAACTCTTTATCATAAATTCAAAAGATAGATAAGCATACTGATGGCATAGAAGAATTAAAGTAAGAGCTACTATTTTTGAAGTTATCTTCCTTTTCTAAATTATGGCTATCCATCATAGAACTCATCTGATTGACCATGCCCAATGGTGTCACCTGAGAGGTGGATTCTTGTCCAAATTTATCATTGGGCATGCCAATCACATTAGTACTAGGATTAAAAGCCCCCTTTTCACTCTCCTTTTATTTTCCAAGAATGTCGAGAGCAAAATTGTTACAAGAAATGTTCCCTGTAGATCTCTTATAAGAGCTACTAATTTTGTATATTCTCAATAATTTGAGGGTTTTGGTGTGAAAGCTAGTAAATAACAACTAGTTAAAATTGGGTTGGATCAAGCTTGAGATAAAATTTGAATTTTAACAAAGTGGGTCAAATATTGTAGCTGTAATACTTAGGCCAAAACTACAATCATGTTCTCCAATATTGATTCCCACTAATGTGTGTGAATCATCAATGATAGGCATACTCATAGTTCATGTTGATCAAATACAAATGATTATTGTTGTTCATAAGGAAACAACATGTGTAATAAAGGAAGACATACCCTAAGGAGGACAAGGATATTTGGTCACGAAATAGTGATAGCAACTCAAATATTTGGGGTTATTTGTGGGATATTGATTCATGTGCATATGGTGTTAAGGTCTTGAAGAACACTTTAGAGGAAGATGTCAAAATATAGAATACAATCTCTATCAAATATAGTCTCTATATGCACTGGTTCAATGATCAATTCCAAATCATTTTTTTGTTGAACTTGTTGTATGGTTCAAGCTTATTCTTCTTGAACAATTTTAAGAGTAGTTGAATTTTCTCTTTGCTCTCTCAAGGTGACCTTTAGTCAATATTCTCCCTCATACACATAAACACTATATCAAGTATACTAATAGAGAGAAATATGATCAAATTTTCTTCAAAGCTTTAATTTGAATGTTTTTTATTGGCTATGGTTTGTGGATGGTTTTGCTTTGTTTACATTTGTTGGTGTTTGGTTGCCCAATTTTTGAATGCCAAATATGTAAATCTATATTTGAGATCCTACTTATATCACATGCAAACAATCCTACAAGTTGAATGCTTTTTTCTTGGAGTTTATGATTTTTAAATTACTAATTTAAATGTTGAAATAAATGGCACTAAATCAAATAATGAAGTTAATCTATCTCTTTTGGTGTTTTATGTACTTTTGATATACAACTAATTAGATCTACCTAATCCAATTTAGTAAAACAAATTACTAAGGGAAATCATCCTTTTGTCTTTTTGTGTTTTGGAATAACTTGCATACATGAATTAAAATCAATAAAGTTATTCTTTTCCATGTTAGTTGTAATTTAAACAAAAGAATGTGAAAGCAAATAAATGAAAGCAATCAATGATTAACAATTCAATTCCTCCATTTTATCTCTTTTCAATCAAAAGTACCTTTCACAAATTAAAATGAAATACCAATTGTTCCCTAATTTTTGTTGTAATTCTATTAAAATAATGATCTTATTTTTTTAATACCTATTGGTTGGTTCTTCTTGGGTTGGTTGTTGTTTGTTTGAAAGATAATCAATTATTTGTTTTTTTTTAGACTATAGGAATCAGGTAGCATGACCCCCTATAAACTGCAGTGCGCCTGGTAAACTTTTTAATGTGACTGGTGGCGCTGGCGCGACACGCTCTCCGATACCACGGGGGTGGGGGAGACTAGACCTCGTGACCAACCTTCTGCAACAGGACAAATTTAGCCAACCGAGCTAGGGCCCCTGCCCCGATAATCAATTATTTATTATTTTTGAATGCTTGTTTAAATATTTTTATAAGTAATGAATTGTTGTTTTGATCAATAAAAATTACAAAGAAATAGTCTAATCCAATAAACTAAAACTAATATGAATATAAATAAATTAAGATAAGTCTAAAACTTACAAACAAATGTTGTAATTCTAGAGTAATAAAATAACTATTCCAGAACAATGATTCTCTACTTTGAACTATTGTAATAAACAAACCATTCTAAGATAAAGCAAATAAAAAAATCTAGATGAGATTTGTGATTATCTAAGATATGGAGTTGATTGTGATTGTTGGTAAGATTGCCTATAGGGACCTAGTTTGGTAATCTTCTTCTCTTCTCCAACTTTGTGTACTCCTTTCGATGGAAAGAAGGTGTGAGCACAAAATCAAAATAAAATATTATTGTGTGACAAATTGTGGATCTTTGAAGTTGGAAAATGGTGGATTTTGGAGCCCAAGGTTGTTGAATATTAGCATTGTAGATAAACTTATGAAAAATTCAAAATTTGATATGGTTCTTTCAAATGGATACTTATACTTGTTGTTATAGGTGCATATGGATAGACAGAAACAAAAAAAATAAAAAAGCAATCAAAAGACTCATACAAAGCTTTTTGGAAAACTATTAGGAAGATAAAATTTATAATTAGCAAGGATGATTAAAAGTTTGCTATGTTGGGTGTGTTTGAAGATGGATTGATTTTAAGTCTAAAGCCAATTTTAGTGCAAGAAGGGCGCATGCAAGAAAATTAGATATACAAAAAATAGATGTAGAATAACTAGTTTTGCTAGTATAGGATCATTAGGGTGATTGCAAGATAACCAATATGTTTATAAAATCAACATAAGTGATTTGACTTGAAATAAGTGGTTTTATCAATAAATAGACAAAAGATTAATTTTTAAGAAACAACAAAGCACAAACACATGATAACTTGCTAGCAAACATGAAATAAAAGGCTAGGGGGCTCCCATAAGTTGACTTTAACTCTTCTATTAAAATTAGATTAGTTATCTGAGAATGTTTTATTTGGGCCATGTGGGTTGTGTAGTTGGTCAACAAATTATCATCGAACTTGCCATGCATACTCGTTCATTTTTATGCACTTACAACATCTACAATTTTAAATTTGATAGAGGAATTGACAGTTTAAGACTTGTGATTCTGGGTTAAATTTTATTTGTGATAGTCAATTTAAATTTGAAATCAATGAAAATGCTAAATTAATCAAAATCATGTGCTAAAACAAAATATTAAATATATCCACACAAAATATTATAAAACAAAAGATAAAAATATAAAAAATACATTTTTTGGATGAATAATGACTTTATTACTTTTAATAAGATTAAATGTCGCATACTACTTGTTGTTTAGACTTGAACCCACATTGACTTTAAAGATGCATTTTCTACTATTCACCATTTTTTAGATAAAAATAAACAATTTTCACCCTTAAAAAAACAATAATTTAAATAAAGAATTAAAAACAATTCAAAAAAATTGTAAGAAACGGGTGCTTTTAAAATTTGGGAAGACCCTTGCATGGGACCTTTGTTGCACTATTGTGCATTTAATAGGCATTAAGATACAATCATAAAAACTAGGAAACAGAAAAACGAAAAACAATGAATTGAAATCTTTACAATGGAACAGAAACCAGTCTTGAAAAAAAAAGTATGGTTTGTTGATTAAGATGTAAGGGATTTTAGTTGTAAGAAATAGACATGATATTTGTCGTTGATGGAGAGATTTTGTGGCCCAGAAAGTTACGACTGCGGAACTTATCTACTTGATATTAGGCAGCAGTAAATTATTACTTGCAGTGGAGCCATGGAAGCTGTGTGCAGAGCTGCAAGTTTTACGAATTATCCACTGAAAATTGTTCATATCCCTTCACAAAGGAGCAGTGGTGCAAATGCATGTATGCGAAGGCGAGGATGCACAAAGAAGGGGCCTCTGCGAGTGGTGGCGAAGGAAGCGACCATGGTCCCATCTCCTACCAAGGAAGGAAACGACAATGCGATGTACGACTGCGTGGTGGTGGGCGGCGGCATTTCTGGACTCACCACTGCTCACGCTCTTACCTCTAAACACTCTTCTCTCGTCAAGCAATTGCTGCTCACAGAGGCCACCGACCGTGTGGGCGGCAATATCATCACAGAGGAGAAGGATGGATTCCTCTGGGAGGAAGGCCCCAACAGCTTCCAGCCCTCTGATTCTATGCTTACGTTATTAGTGCGTATCTTCCTTCTTTTACAGCAATGCATGTTTATTTTATGTAATCGCCCCAAACATCCCATGTAGCTCGTTTTCTTCCAACATTATGGGATGATTTTTTTGGGTTTTCAACTGCATAAGCCACTTTTTTAGTTTTTAGTGAATGCGTATTATATTATTTTTGAACAATGGATGGAATAGAATCATATATTAAAAGTTAAGGCAAGGTGAAGCCTTAAATAATTTAAAGCAAATAACATCACGGCAGTCAAACTGCTAAGCGGCAAGAGCGATAAACCTAATGGAAGAAGGTGGCGGATCATGATTGGTGGGTCTTGGAAGCCATCAAGATTTGGGCGTTCTTCATTTTGTTCCTCATCAGGTTGTGTGTCATTCCTCACAAGGGAGAGCTAGATTCAATTGAAGGACCTTGCCATTGTTTGGCCAATTTGAGGAACACTTTTCATGTGGCTGAGAAGTAGAAGAAATCACGTGTATCTGTTGGGACCATCCATGACCTTTGTGTTGAGGAGAACCATGCAAGCCATAAGAATTATGCCTAGTACAATCATTGCGATTGTGGCTACATCTATGCTCTTAGGGAGGAGATAGGTCCATGTGAGAAGGGGAAGGTGGCATATGTGTAATAGTACAAGGAGCATTAGCTCAATGCTTAGTGAGACTTTGGAGATGGGCAACTTCTAGGGCAACCTTGTTATCTTGAATATGAATTTGCAAAAGAACATTAGAACATATCATAGATTTAGTAAAGAAGGAAAAATGAGAGTCAACAAAAAGCTCTCAAAAAAAGAGTTGAGTTTTTGTCTTTCCAAATATTGAACAAAATCTCCACTTTGAAAGCATGTCAAATTTGGGTGAACGTAGTTGGTATTTGTGGTTGATCACCCAAAAGAATCACGAGCAAAGAAAAGAGCTTAAGTCTAAAAGGATTGAAGAAATCATTTATCCAAATTGAAGTAGCTTGAGCTTGTGGGCAAGGCTAGAAGAGGTGTTTGAATGTTTCTAGATGACCACAAAAAGGACAAGGGAGATCAACAACATTAGATGGATCAAATGAGAACCAATGGGGAGACCCTGGTAAAGGATACACCAAGCAAAATGAGCAATCTTAGATTTCAAAATGGCTGACCAGACTACATGAAATCTTCATATCGAAACAATGGTTGTGGATTGCAAGCCCCATCTATGATTGCTTTTTTGAACCATAGGCAGATTTGAAGATAGCCACGAGTAGCCTTTACAAGGCTTGTAATTGCAGAAAGGGTTATCAAGATAACATTTCCAATCATTCTGCTAGGGTCTAGTGCATCTAACCCAAATCTTGTGAAGCATTTATAAAGGAATCGACTTGACAATGGTATGAAAAGACTTAAAATTTTTATTGGAAAGCTTGTATGTCACCTTGGCATTAGGCCAAGATATTCAATTTCTAGTGGATCTAGAAATGAGGTCTAAAATGGATTGAATCCTTTACTCGAAAATGGTATGAAAAGACTTAAAAATCTTGATTGGAAAGCTTGTATGTCACCTTGGCTTTAGGCCAAGATAGCCAATTTCTGGTGGATTTAGAAAAGAGGTCTAAAATGGATTTGACCCCAATCTTGTGAAGCATTTCTAGAGGAACCAACTTGACAATGGTGTGAAAAGACTTAAAATCTTCATTGGAAAACTTGTATGTCACCTTGGCTTTAGGCCAAGATAGCCAATTTCTGGTGGATCTAGGAAGAAGGCCTAAAATGAATTGAATCCCTCGATGAAAAAAATTGAGAGCATGAATCCATGGGACTTTGGCTAAAGCTTGATTCTAGCAAGTGATCACAAGAGACCACCAAAGAGAGTGTTGGTTGATAGAAATCCCATTTCTAAATCCATTTCCATTTTAGATTAACTAGGGTTTAATAGTTTTGCTAGCTTTTCGTATGCTTTGGGTGATGAAAGTGCCCCAAATTTGCATAGGCTTCTTCATAATGAGAATGAATTGAAAACCCAACCCTTTCGAAGCCTATCTACCATGAGACACCCTTGAAGAAATGCAATATTGGAGCAAGAGTTTCTAGGCCTCATTTCCTTACAGTGCTTTGGTAATCTATTTAACTCATAGAACCATCTCTTAATGATGGGTATTAATAGGACCAAACTCTCAAGAGTCATAAGGAAGACTTTGTGAGAGCCTTTTCCCCACTCAAAAGAAGCCCATAAGAGATCTCTTGATAGCTTATAAAGTTTCTAGTAGGGAGCCATTGAGGGAGCCCACTAAGAAGAGTAATAAACATGGGTGGCTGCAAACACCTTAGAACAAATTTGGAATTTCCCAATAGGGGAGAGGTTTGCCTATCCAATAATGCAATTTCTTTTCAACATGAGCAATAACAAATTGCCAAAGAGAAGGAAAATAAGAAGACTGAAAGCAATAGGGATTCCAACAAACCTAAATATCTCACCATGATCTAATCCATTTCCAACAAAAGACATTGAGCCAAGGAAGCTTGGGTAGGAAAGATTGTCGGTAGCATTGGGTTTTCCACTACCGTATGCTAGATCTTACAACTAAACACAAAGCATTAAGACATTGCAAAGCATGTTTGACATTATCCTCTTATTCCAAGCAAGTAGGGAACAAATCATCAACAAAGTGGCCATTAATGAGTTGTTAGTTGATATTGGGAAGGCAAGTAGTTAAAACCTTTTATTGTCAACACATAAATGTCCAAGCAAACAACCTTGTCAAATAGACTTGAAAATCCCAAAAAGGGAGGATTGCCTACCATCAATGGTGAGGCAAGTGAAAGTGTCAATTTTCATTAACCCATATTTCATAAGTAGTTGTTTACTAGAACCCAATTCTTGCATAACACTCATCAAATTGGGGTACAACAAATAAAAACTTTCATTAGACCCAAACAAAAAAAATTGGCTTGTATATTAATGCTAAATTGCTATCTAGTGATTTACTAATAGGCCCCAATTGATCTTAGGTGTTTCTTGTACAAGTGAAATTGCATACAATTTTTAAAAGTAAAAATAAAATGTGTGCATTAGGATCAATGAATGTCCAAAATAGATTAACAATGGTATTGTGTGATCCTAAGGGGTATGGGATCCTAAGTGAAATTACAGCAATGGTGGTGTGTCTAGCTGTAATAGTGGCTTTCCAAAAATGGTTTGTGAAGTGCAAGATGATGGATAGAGGAAGCATACTTTTTCCAAAAATGGAAAGTTTCCATGTAAAAACATGTTGGGTGCCCAATTGACTATTGGAAATGCTATAGGGTTAGGGTTTTGGAAGATGAATTACCATTAGTGGGAAACTTGAATAAAAAATGTTGGAACTAGTTTCAAGCATGTTGGTGTCCGTGAGCAATGAGGACACAATGGTGCATGTAGGGGTGGAACAAGGGACAAGAGTTGTATTTCAATGGGCTAAAGTGTTTTAGGGTGTTTTGGGCTTGGGAATGGTCAAAAGGGGTCCAAATCATGTCTATTGGTGATGAACACCAAAATAGGTGCAAAACATAATGGGAAAAATGTGAAGCCATGCACTTTTTGACTCTATAGAATTTTTGTGAAAAACCTTTGATGCCCTACTAGGATGTGTATGGCTCAATCAAGTAAATTCCTTTCAATATTGGGAGCATAAAATGATTGCAATAGAATTGGGAGAGCAAGACTAACCATGAATATTCTAAGAGATAAAATAATTTGTGAAGAACAATCTAGCTCTATTGGTGGATCCAATTTTGACAATGACTATGAACTTGATGAAGATTTGGTGTGTTATAGCCCATGTTTCACAATGTTTCCAGTTTGGGGACAAAAAGGGGACAATGAGATGTGTTTTGTGGACGAGAGTCTTGGACGCCATTTTTTGAGGATAGTAGCTTAAAATATGTATTGGGAATTCAAAATTTTACAAGCTTAGTTGTACATGACATAACAATCGAGTTTAGACAATTCACAGAAAGGAGTTATTCTCTTCTTGGGAAGAAGATGGTGGCATGAAAGGTGTGGGGCAGCTTGTATTATTAAGTCAATTTGTGTAATCTTTTATGGGGAAGAGAATGTACTCTTTCCTTTGCTCTATTACTTACAATGTTGGTGTCCTTTTGTTCTTTGATATATCCCATTGTTTGTTCCTTTGGCAACCCTTTTTTATTTAGCCCTGGACAAACTCTTATTCCTTAGTTGGACATGGTGCATAGGTGAGCGTTCACTTGACTATATGAGCTCTTATACTCTTTCCCACATTCGCTACAACACCAATGATAACACCCACCTCAAGGATGTTGCTCAATCATGGTTATATGTCACTAAAGAGTTGACATTGCATCAAATTTGAATGAGCTTTCTACTTTTGGGGACAACTGAACTAGAACTACCATCCATTCTGTATGAATAACAAAAAACAAACATTACAAATTTACAACCTTGCATTGTGTTAACTTTAGAAAAACACAAAAAAACCTACGTTATGACCCCTAATACTATAAAAGGCTTAAAAAACATTAAAAGAATTCTTAAAAAGAAAAAAAAAGCTTAAAAAAATCATTTTAAAAAATGGAGAAACATGAAAAAATTAGAAGATTAACTCACTTTTGATAGATAAATCTTGTAGGTGCAGCTCTTTCTCTCATGTAGGTGCAATTTTTTCTTTTTTGTAGCCTTTATCTTCAAAAAAAAATCTAGCAACCTTCAAGAATAAAAAACGGTAGCTTGGAGGAAGAAAAACTATTTTGGTCACATCTATTTGTGAAATGAGGCAAAAATGTTTGACTTTAGGCAAAATAAGTGAAGAAAAATCACTCAAGGGAAAAATTAGGGTTGACAAATGATATTTTGTCCAAAAAATTTTAAAAAAGTTTAGTTTTGATGTTTTTTTTGTTTCACACGTGTTTGCACATGTCCTCCTTGGTAGGCCCAAGTTACCTTGTGGGTCTATCACCCTAGGCCATCTTGGCCCGAAATTGGGACGTGAATTGGACTAGCAAGGCGCAAGAGGGTAGACAACAAGACCCGGTAACATAGCCATGAAGTTATTTGGGTCTAGGATCCATCCTAGAGTCATTATGGATATGACATTTTATACAACATGAGAGAGAAGAGGGAATACATCCAAGGTCAACTAGGAAGAAGAGAACAAGATTGCAAGGATTACTTTGGGTTGCATAGGAATGGGTGAGATGACATATTTGGTGGAAGAGGGGTTTGTGAAATAGGATGGTGCAATGCTATTCTACCAGAAGGGGATGGTCTTGTAGTGTGAGGATCATCAAGGAGTATGAAGGAGTGCTTGGATTGTCACTAGTCCAAGTCTGAAATTGAAATCATGGAGATTATTAGCGTTTTTTGAAGTTTGGTTAAGGGAGTTATGGTGATGGTGCCACGGTGTTAATGGGGAGTTATAGCTGAGGCACATATCTCATTGGTTTGCTAGAGGAGAGCATTGTGGGTTAACAATGATTGAGAACAATATGCTCCTAAGTTTTAATAGACAAGCCAGTCAAGTTTAGGATTATAAGAAAAGAAGATTGCTCTAGGATAGAGAAAGAATAAGAGGAAAGGATGCTTTTCATAGGGATGACTTCAATCAATGCAGATGGATACAATCAATTGATGCAGATGGATATAATATGTTTGGGCACATGAGAAAGTGATAAGCAAGGATGTTGTTCATCTTAGAAATAACTAATCAAGGTGATTTTTGTTTAGAATCATGTTAGGAAAGTTAGGGTGTGGTTGCAAGTCAAGAATTATAGCCTAGTCCAAGCACCAATAGTGTGTCATAACAAGTTTAGCTAGAGTACATTGAGCTGTAAGACCAAGTACACAGTGTAGATTAAAATGTGGATATATTGTAAAGAATGACAGAGTAAAAGCTCTTCTATCACCTCTTATGGTAAGTAAATTTGATTTAAATTTTCTAGATGGCCAAGCTACCTTCACCACTAGGTTAGAGATTGATGATAATTTCATTCTTGAACATGAAAAACTTGAGATTAAGCATCCCGAGGAGGAGTATTTGTAGCCTATGAATTTGATACCTACCTAGACTCTAGTGAAGAAGAGGATAACCAACTATGTTGCAAACAAGAGGTTTGCTAAACATATGATCAACCATAGCTGAGGAAGGTAAAATATGAGTTCGATATAGTGAATACACTAACACAAATGTGGGGAAAGAGAATTTCATTAGTAGAGTGGATGTCTTCTTGTTTGGGGAAGATTGCTTGACGTTTTATTTGGTTAAGACAAAACCTATTAAAACCTATGTTACCCCAAGTTTTCGAGATAGGGATGGTAGGGGATCGGGGGATGTGTTTTGCAGTCCCCGATTTTTCGGGCCATTTTTGGGGACGATAGGGGATGACAAAGGGGACAACTATATAAAAAATAGGGAAAATTTAAAATATATAGGGAAATTTTAAATATTCATATGATAACATTGATAAAGCATTCATATATACATTATAGAACCTTAATACATAACATTTATGTTAAATTGAGAGTTCACATGAGAGTCAAAGTCAAACAAATTAGCAAATGTCAAAACTTAATTCAAATTGCTTTCATAATTCATTGTCAATATGCATATGATATTAAGAAATAGTATACATGTTACAACAAAATGCCCAAAGGCTAGTTTCACTTTCAATTACATTATGAAAATACAAAAAATAAAGTACACTGCTGCCCCTAATTTGTATCTCATCATTGCATCAAAATCGGAGTCCTCCTTTGAGTAACTGCCACTATGAGCGTTTGCCTCATCCAATGGAATCCCATCCAATCCCTCTGGTGCCTCCTCATCAACTTGAGCGATGTATTTGGGATCAACATCCCATCGTAAAGTTGTTGTCTGTTGATACTCTGGAGTGTGACATTTTGAAGTTGAAGAGCACTATGCATGGCCACTAGCTTCTTTGCTCGTCTAGAGGTAAGTCCATTCTTCTTGATGGAGTGGATAAAGCCATATGTGGACCAATTCCTCTCTGCAATAGAGGAACTAGCAACCTGTGAAAGGAGGTAAATGGAAAGTATCTTCAATTGTGGTGTATCCTTCCCGTGCCATGTCCACCATCCAATAGGATCAATTTGAGCTAGTATAGATCTATCTATCTTTGCCTCTGGTTTATTGAATGTTGGACCATGAAGATTTGTGAATGCAAGCCATTGTGTGTGAAGTATTGCAGACTCCTCAACTGAATACATCTTTCAAAAGGCCTTCATTAGCCCTCCTTTCATCTCTTTGTCATCACAAGGAGGCAACCTTCCAGCCTTTGGTGCATACCATTTGGGATTTAGAGCAAAGGCTGCCATATGAAGCAGAGTGTTCATTGTGTTCCACCTCCGCATCACAATGGGCTTAATATGTTGCTCATAAAATCCCAAAGTAGGATCCTTAGCCAAAATTGTTTACTTTATCTTTCCAAGCATGCTGTCAAATGTTTCATATATCTCTCCAAGACTAGGAGAGTTCGTATCAGCACATTTAATGACATCTACAACAGGTGAGATGAAAGAGAAAACATATCTGCAAAATGCAAACAAAAAGTTAAAAAGAATTAATTGACAAGTTAGAAACTTCAAAAGTTGAAATGTTGAACAATTAAATGAAAATATTAAAATCAGAAATTTAATATGAAAATCAGCAATTTAATATTTAATATTTAATAAAATTAGCAATGTCTTACCTCACAGTGGACCACCAATCTTCATCAAGGATCCTTTGTTTGATGGCTTTTCCTTCAGTAGAGCTTGAATTAGGTCGTCTACTCCACTTTGAATTCACTCATGCACCTCAATCATCCTCTCTAACAAAATGAGGTAACTAGCATATCTTGTCTCAACAGGTTTGAGGAATTCCTTCTTTGAAAACATCTTGAAAAAAGCAAGTGAGGTGTGGTGGTTGCAAACGAACATTTGAATATCTTTAGCTTCTGCCACCAATTGCTTCACCCAATTTGTTTTCCCTATGTCTTTCAATGCATTGTTCAATGCGTGAAACATGGGGTCCAATAGACATGCTTGTAATCACCCTCTAGACTCTAAGAAAATAAAAGCCAGTTGGGCATGTGACTATGATATTGATGAGTGGCCGATGTCTAATATCGGTCAACCCATTCATCACAATAGAACAACTTCTCCTGATCCAAGTTTGCCTCATATCCTCCATTGGCAAATTGACCTTAGAATACTCTTTGACTAGGACGGTAGTGTGTAGTTTATGATCTCCAGGGGGGACAAATGAGGGATCAATAGATGCTACATCTTTGATTTGTTTGAAAGAAGAGGAATGGGCCACATGAAATGGGATGGCATGGGCATAAAAAAATTTGCAATGGAAGATTCTATTGCATCTTGTGTCTGCACATTAAACATACTTGCAACTGTCTCGGCCTCTCACCACTACTAATCTTCCTCTTTCCTCTTGTGGCAATATCACTACTACCACTACCAACCATGTATGGCATAGGCATAGATGATTGTCCAGTTGCACAAGAATGTGCCAGCATTGTCAAACGTTTAGACCTCATTTTTTTCTCCATGTACAATCTGTGTGCCTCTAACTTCTCATCCTCTTTTATGTCTGGACAAATCTTAACTCCACGGCTTGCAACACCCAAGAAATGAGACCATACCCTTGTGTAGCTCCCTCTAAAATTTGTCTTGCAAATATGGCACAACCACACCCTATTCCTGAATTTTTATTTTTGGTATCCAGGGCTGTCACAAGTTGGAGAAGAGTTTTTTTTTTTGATAAAAGTTCCCTTTGCATAATGTTTCAAGACATCAGAAGGGCACTCAAAAGGATTTGGTGGCTGTTCACCTCCACCCCAACACGTCCACACTCTGATGAGGCTGAAACTATTACATTTATTTGAGTTTCTTCCATTTCATCGTCACTACTATCATTCTCACTGCTGCTCATGTTGGTTTTGTGAGATATAATGAAACTTTAAACTGAAAAATGAAAAAAAAAATCAGACTTTTCTTACTTTAAGCTTTGATTTTTTTTTGAAAAAAATAAAATAAAAAGGTACAATGACTTACCTCTTTCAAAAAATTGTTGTTTCACTACCAAATATGCCTTGTACTCAACCTCTCTTACAACTTCTCCTTCAAATCCTGCCAATTTTTTTGGTTTCTCCTTCAACTTCAAACCTTGCTGCAGCCAGCAATATTATTTTGATAAACATAAAATGAAATCAAATGGTAATAAAACGAGGTTGTTTTTCCCATTTAGGGCGATCTGGGGTGTATGGGCTCACCAAAAATGATTAATTAATTAATTTTTTAATTGCGTTGTGTTTTAGTTTTAAAACCGTGTTGGAAAATTAGGGATGGCCGGCTGTCCTCCCCTTTTTTTTCTTCCCATCCCCACCTTTTGTAGATGTTTCTGGAGGTTTTGGATTTTTGGGGACAGCTTGGGGATGTCCCCAACTGTCCCCCTGTCCCTGGAACATTCTGGAAACAGGGACACATCAAAAAAGGCTGGGGATGTGTCCCCAAGTTTCCTTGATTAAATCAAGGTGATGTATGATAGAAGGAAAATTATCATTTGGGGACCAGTTACATTTTGTTTGATGGGTTTACTGATGTGCATGTTGGCTGCCAAACAAACTGTTTGCATGGTATGCCAACTATTATTTAGTTTTGTCATACAATAGGTCTGTGATATAAACAACTGTTAATCACATAGTAGCTCAATTGCTTAACAGATCTGTCATACTGCATCAAAGTCTAGTGCATGGCTTTTGTGGTTCAAGAGTTCGAGGATTTAAATGATATAACTATTTTATACTTCTTTGCTTGACTGAGAGTTGAATTCTTTGCCTTATCATGAGCTGAACCCCATAATCACTTTTCCCCTTGACCACAATCATTTGTTTTATTGAAATTTTTTTCTTGACCAAAAATTTCTGCTAGCACAAGAGTTGAGTTTAACAATTAGGTGTTGGTTCATGTTCACGTAATTTGTTTGCTTGTAGCAGAGCTCTTGGAAAAACTTGTAAGCTGAGCATGGTTCAACAGAGAAGAAAGCTAAGTATGGTCCAACAGAGAAGAACGTTGGGCATTGTCCAATGGAGAATGAAGTCCAACATACTATAATGGGGAACAAAGCTGAGTATGGCCCTACATGCAAGAAGGGAGAGCATGGTACAAAGAAGAAAAATAGTTCAACAAGCAAGAACATTGCACAGGGTCCAATGGAGAAGAAAATCAAGAACAGTCCAATGGAGAGGAAAGTCGGGCATTGGCAAGTAACTACGACTGTATAAGCTAGGCATTGATTGATAGGACACAAGAATTTGACAGAAACATTCCATATAGTGGAAGAGTTGCTTGACAATGGAGGTTTGGCATTGCCATATGTACATCTCTCACTTTTTTTCAGTTTTTTAGCATAGATTTGATTTTGAAGTTTGAAGTTGCCTAGATTTTCGTGGTGGATGACTTTTGAACTGATCATTAGAGGGCAGTTATTCCTTATGAATAAGCCATACACATTGTCACTGTTTCATCTATATTTTTGACTGAGTATAGGCATGGAAAATGACACTTTTTATTAGTTGGGTAGAATTTGATTGTTGGTTTTGTGCTTTGTTCAAGTTTTGTTTCACGGTTGTGTGTCTTTGAAGTGATAATGTGCCATTGTATTTTCCTAATAAGGTTTGGTAATAAAATTCTACCCAGTTTTCAGTTTCTTGCTCTGTACTTTCATTGATGAATATTGCATAAGAATAGTTGCCTTATCTGGCTAATATTTTTAGCCTTTAGGGTATGAAAATGTTATCTTTATCTTGGTGAAGTTTTCTTTTCCTACATCCTTGTATTTTAAGGGCACAATCTTGTTCATTTCTTACAACAAATCACCTTTTTTATAAAGATTGGAGTAACAGGATATATCCCAAATTGTATGGATTCTATCTACCTGAAGTGTCAATGAAATTGCATGAATCATGAAAACTAAATGTACAAACTGTGGAGTAATCCACCAACTTTGGTCCACAGGTCTTCAATGATCTTAAGATGGATCCAATTTGTTGACATTGACATGCTCTGGAATCAGATTATTTTCTATTAAAATGATTTGTTTTTTCATATTTGTTCATGGCAGGTTGACATTGGATTAAAAGATGAACTTGTCTTAGGAGATCCAAATGCACCTCGTTTTGTACTTTGGAAAGGCAAGTTGAGGCCGGTTCCTTCAGGTCCAACAGATATATTATTTTTTGACCTAATGAGCTTTGGTGGGAAGCTACGGGCAGCTTTTGGTGCTGTAGGATTACGCCCTCCTCCACCTGTAGGTTCTAATTCATTCTTGTGGAAGCTTCATTTTTGACTAGGTTGAATAAATTGCTCTTCATGCGTATTGTTGGTGTTGATACAATTTCTTTGTGATAGTAGTCAGAAAAATAAATAATTTGTGGTTGTAGGGAAGGGAGGAATCGGTTGAGGAATTTGTGCGTCGCAATCTTGGTGATGAGGTTTTTGAACGTTTGATAGAACCTTTTTGTTCAGGTGTGAGATATCCTTATTGAATACCTGGCTTTTTAAGCTAATAGTAATTTTCTTTCAGAATGATTTATATTTTTGAACATCATTAGCTTGAAGTTGGAAAAGTCATTTTAGATGCATCCTACACAAAGCATGACGGAAACTTATTCTTGAACATCAAACAAAGTTGTATGGGTATCTAAAATATACATTTATATATGGATTTCTCCATATGTAATCCATATCATTAAGTGTACTTCTATAATGCTACTTGGTAGTATTGCTTGGCATAACTGTCACATCAGTCATTGGTTCTTTAAACTTTTTGAAACAAAGAATGCATTATTAGGAACAAATTTTACTAAACTGTTCATTATGTTTTCTGAACTTCCCAACTTGCAAGCCCTATGATTTTAAGACACTTGTGCAACTGCCTCTTTTAGGTAGAAGAGGCTTATCTTGTCAGATTATTGAAGGCCGACTTCTTTTCTGTATATGACATAATAATATCATAGAGAAAAAATGAAGATAATCTTATAATTTCTATTTGGTTTATATACAATGTGCTCTATAACTTCTATGATTGTAGATATCACGAGTTTGACATTTTGGATGTATAATGGCTATTTAAAGAATTGAAATGTTCCATAGAAGATTCTACAATTTGAGATGATATATATTGTACATGCAAGCTATTTTATTATGTAAGAAGTACCATGAAAGGCCTTCCACGTACCATAATGTATCTCTAGCCTTCATTGTTGTTAATTTGAAGGATCAATACAAAAACACTACACATAAAACACATACATACAGTAGGAATGAGGAGAGAGTGTACATGATTGACTTGTATTTACTATTTTACTATCATGCAGAACATTACACTTAGGGGTGGCCTGAGGCAAGTTGGCATCATAGATTCACTCTCTAGTCTCTGTCAAAGGCTCAATGCTGAATCTGTAACCTATATCATTCTTTGGCATTAGTTAAATTTCCAATAATTTACTTGAACTAGGTCATGAATCACTAACTCTTCACTGTTGTATTATCATTCATCACAGCATGGTCTGATTCTCCCACTTGTATTTACTATTTTACTATTATGCAGAACATTACACTTAGGAGTAGCCTGAGGCCAGCTGGCATCACAGATTCACTCTCTAGTCTCTGTCAAAGGCAAAATGCTGAATCTGTAACTTATATCATTCTTTGGTATCAGTTAAATATCCAATTATTTACTTAAAACTAGGTCATGAATCACTAACTCTTAACAGTTAACTGTTGTATTATCATTCATCGCAGCATGGTCTGATTTCCTACTTGTTTTACTATTTTACTATTATGCAGAACATTACACTTATGGGTAGCCTGAGGCAAGCTGTCATCACAGATTCAGTCTCTAGTCTCTGTCAAAGGCTCAATGCTGAATCTGTAACTTATATCATTCTTTGTTATTAGTTAAATATCCAATAATTTACTTAAACTAGGTCATGAATCACTAACTCTTAACTTCTGTATTATCATTCATTGCAGCACACTCTGATTCTCCAACGGCCCATTTCAGGATCCAAACAATTAATGCCCAATGGATGTGATGTTTATTTTGCTTAATGTTCAATTCCAATTTATGTCTGCATGTATACAATAGGCTCGGTAAACTTTCTCAGCAACACTTGCATATAACTAGAAAATGTGTCTCCTGACCCAGAACAAGTGCCAATCTCTTCAATACTCTCTCAAATTCCCTTATATTTATGGGGCTTCCTTCTTATATGGAGGCTACTTAGTCAATGTTCCAACTCCTATGTTGATTCACCTATGCATCTCCACATCAATCAAAGTGTTCCCTTCAACAAGCTGACTAACAACACCATTTTGAAGGCACAAAATCTGTTGCTTGTGGATACATGCATCTTATAACTGATTCTCAAGTGCTGTAGACATAGTATGGGCAACTGGTTGCATTTATTATTTTATTGTACTCCATGGTTGATGTTTAGCTTTTGAGTTAGTGAAGCTTAGGGGTCAAACACATGCTACATGGATATGATCCCTTACATGTTCAAAGCCTGGCCATGGGGGCATGCATATTGGTTGCCACGTCCTTAGATAATCTCTGGATAGGCCATGGTCTCTTGTAAGCATTCTTGGTGACCAACAAATTCCACCAAATCATGTGAGGAATCCTACTAGATTGGGTTTTAATTATATAGTGTTAATGTTTAAGACTTTGATGAACTTGCACAAACATTATTATATGACATGTGAAAACATTACACAGTGTTGAATATGGTGTTGTCATTGATGTCAAATGTCAAAATGGTGTGATTGTCATTCAAGTCAAAATATTGAAAATGGAATATCAGTTGTGTTTGTTGCAGACATTGCAGAATGTTAATGTCATCATTATTGAAAAAGGACAACATGGGAAGTCAGGGTACATATGGAATTGGTGGTTCTTGGTTGTCTACTACTTTTGCGTAAGTCTAGAAGTGTTTGCGGTAGTGCTCTGAGGTTTGCTGCTCAAATGAAAAATATGCACTGTACTGAACTGTCATGATATTCTATTGCTGTTAATTGTTATGGCTCGCGGTTTGGAAGTTAAGTAAGACTACTCCTGAAGTATCTTAATCTACAATTTCCGCGGATTTGAATCATAGAGCTGCAAGATAGAAGTGTTAGAGTAAAGTCTGTGTTTGTTAGTTGACTGTGAATAATGTCCGAGTGTTTGTGTTAGAGAAGGGAAGCATGTGCCAGCTGGAGGAAGCGTGTGAAGGTAAAAGAGGACCAATTAAGATCATGGTAGGAAGCGCATGATGTCATCTTACACCTGTGATAACGCATTTGATTTAGGGCCGAGTCAACCACAGATTTCATATCATTTTGAATTAAGGTTTATCCTTGATTGTAATGTCCCCTTCTCGCTCATAGCCAATTTGAGCTTCCATTAGCCTATTCCAATTCCCGTAGGCTAAGTGGATTTGGTTAGGGGACTTGGCAACCTAAGATGAGTTTTCTGGGTTTTTTCCAGTGCTGACGGCTATTTTTAGTAACTTACTAGTTTTAGTAAGTTCCGGTCGAGCTTCATTTGGACCAGTTTGGTCTTGTGGCTCACTTTTTTTAGTAAGTGCTATTTTTAGTATTTGGCCTTGGCTCCATTCATCCAGCAGCTCAGTGCAAAATTTCTATTTTTGGTAGGGGTGAGTTCTCTTTGTGGTCGGAATTGATAATTGTTTATTTGCCACTTAAGTTTATAAAGTTGTTATTTTAACTAAGTGAGAAGGGACGTGGGTTATAAAAGGCCCCCTTGGCCTAGTAAAGTAAAGTTGTTTTTAAAGAGGGGACAATGTTACCTCATGGGGTGCTTAGAAAGAAGGCTATATTTCATATTTTTAAGGCTTAATATGTGCCTTAAAAGGTGGATGCCCTTGGTGGGGAAATTTCATGTTAATTTTAATAAAAGTTAATCTTTGCAGAGCAAGGAGGGGTGTGGGCTTTTGGAGGGAAAAGGTGATTTAAAAAAAGAGTTGCCCTAATTCTTCCCTCTTTCTCTATTTAATCCTTTTGGAGTTCTCATTTCGTTATGTGAACTTTTGACAACTTAAGGAGACTTTGCTGGATTGTTTCCAGAATTCATATACTGTTGGTTGAGGATGAAAACCCTCATCTCTAGTTGCTGGTTTTGGTGGTGAGAGACCCACCCTAGCTGGTTGGCGCTTGGATTGAAGATTTTCATTGTTTTTGGCTTGCTGGTTGAGCTTTTTGGCATTGATATAATGAAGATATTTTCAGTATTTTGAGTTGGGTTTGGAGTTTTGGTTTTGGTGTGTGGGTTATTCCAATCTGGAATGAGTTTGCAGCTGTTTCTATCCATTTTTCTGAGGTCTGATACAAATTCCAGAGGTCTGAAACTTGCATTTTTTGAGCAACTAGAAAGTACCAAACAGCTCCTATCTTCGTGTGATGAAAGTATATTGATCTGGGTATTGTTTCATTAGCTTCCTCGTAGCTGGGCGTTACCTTTTGAGCATTCATTTGTGGGTTTTGGAGGAGTACTGATTTTACTAGGCAAATCGCCCTCCTAGGGGGCTGCGCCATGTTTGGTCTTCACACCCAGTTCTGATCAGCTCTTCTGATGACTGCAAACTGCTATTTAAGGCGCCCTAACAGGTCTGATATAAGCTCATGAACTTCTGATTATTGTTATTAAAATGAATGTTATTAATCTTTGATGTATTTTCCCTATATTTCCTTTCAAGATTGTGAATTCATTCCATGTATGAACTCATTATGATGAATGGAAAATAAGACAAACATTCTGCATATCCTTCTTATTCTTCAAATAAAAAAAATTTAAAAAAACCAGGGGTATACATCACATTGGCTAACATGGCTAATTGTGGATGGTGTTAAAAGGCTCTAGGCTGACATGAATTGTTATAAACATGATGGAATGTATATATATTATGGATCATTTTTCATGAAAAAGTGTGATGTGCAAAGGATGCGGATTTGTAGTTAATAAATGAGTGGAAGTGGCAGGAGTGTGTAGTGTGCGAAGAGAAGTCAATTGTGGTGAGCGAAATTAAGATATCATCATAGGAAGTGTTCACCTGTTGATACAAAGTAGGTTGAGTGAAAGCAGATCTTTATTTCTTTCTGTAATGTGAGGTTGAAGCCTCTTAATCTGAGTTGGTGCTCTGTGACTGTGTTGAAGCTCAGTTTGAGGGGATTGGTGTCTCCTGTAGGTTGGTGCTTGCAAGTCAAATTCAAGGGGGTCGGTGTTTCCTTCTAAGGTTGAAATTCCTGTGGGTTGGTGCCTGCAAAATTATTGTGAGTTCTATATTATTTTTTGCAAGGCTGGATTTGGGTAGTAGTTCCAAGTAGCTCTTCTCATCGTGGTTTTTCCCTTCAGGGTTTCCACGCAAATTTGGTGTTCTCTTGTGTGGGTGTGTGCATTACATGCATTACCATTGATTATGTTTTCATTGTATTATGAATGTGGTGGTTTAAAGTAGAAAATATTAAATATTGATTCAGCCCCCCCTCTCAGTAATTGTGTGTCTAACACAAAATTTTGTGCACTTATCAAATGAATTTGAAAGAAAATCTTAGTTCAATTAACTAAGTTACAACTTACATGCAAGTATCTCTTGCATTGTGTTATATTTGATGTCCAAATATTACTTTAAGCCTTAAGGATCATTAGAATGATGCCTTCATACCTTTCTTGTTAAATGTGTCGGTGTTCATAAAATGCGTCACATAAAATCCCATGTGTGTTGATGCTCTAGTTTGAATGAGTTGACATTGACGTCCTAGGTTGGTCTTAGTAGAAACAATTATGCGATGGACTACTTATCCAACAATAGTGATAATTATATAAGTGAAACTTGTTAATCATGTGAAAACCATATTGCTACTGTAGAAAGGTGGAAAACTTTATTCCAAAAAAGGAGATTTACAATAACATTCCAAGATAGCTATTAATAACAGTCTCAACAATACATTGAATCCTATAAGAATTAAAAAATGCTCTCGCTTGGTTTTGAGCAAGAAACTTGTTTTGATGGCTTAGATGTCCATGGAGGTGGTGTACCCCCAGGCGGTTATTCCCGTGTCCTTGAGAGAATTGGTCTAGAAAAAGGGAGACTTGGAATGGCCATGTGCTTCCAAAAAGTGGATGGATCTTTTCAAATCCTTCAATTCTCTCACCTCCAAAGTCATGGTTGGTGGATTTTCTATTGCTTGCTCGTCTCAAAGTGTTTCTTGAAGATTGCATATAGGCTGATCTCCATGATGGATTGCACTCTAGTAGGAAAATTCTTTGGGAAAAGACCCAATGTTGAAATCGTTCATAGATGGACCAACGCCAAATGGAAGATTAAAGGTTGTGTGGAGATATGTGCCTTGCCTAAAGCTGTTTTCCACTTCTCTTTTTCACTTAGGGAAGATTGCATGCATATCTTGGTGAGTGGCCCTTGCTTCCTCGGTAAGTCCAATCTTTCACTCTGCAAGTGGAAGCCTAGATTTGACCTTGATGTTGATTTTTAATTAATGGCTCTTACTTGGTTTTGGCTTCGTGGCCTTCCCCTAGAATATTGGGACAAGGAAATAATTGCTAGCATCGCCAATTCCTTCGACCACTTCTTATTTTTGGATAATGTCACCAAGAATAGAACTTGCATGGTCTACGTATGGTGCTCTGTGAAATTGGAGATTGGCAAAGTCGTCCCAAATTCCATTGTCCTCGAATCCAAGTTGGGGAGATGGACCCCAATCATTCAATATGAAAACTCTGCCCTTTTTTTCCAAAATTGTTCACAGATCGGTCACCTGATCAATGCCTGTTCCATTAAGTGGAGGGATAAATGGAACAACACAAGTCCAATAGTGAACAACAAAGGAAAATTGATCATGGAGGTGGCCCAGGGCATGGTTGTTGAGCCTTCTCCCACCCTTGAGAACATTTTGGAGGAAGGTGAAATACCCCATATTTCAACTTTGATGGTTCCTAGAAATCTGATTCCAGACAAGCATACTTAGGTAGTAGAGGATGATTAGAATGAAAGTGTGGCTCCTCTCATTTCTTCCTCTAAAAGAACATCCCCATCTAAGGAACCTAAAGCCTCCCCCTTGAAAATAAGGGAAGATTTTTTCTTCAAGGCCGGGGTTTTGTTGGTTTCTTCCCCCTTAATCAACATTTTTCCAAAGCTTGAGATAGTTTGCATGGAGGCATCCTTGATGGCCTCCCCCTCTACGTTGCTCGTAGGAAAGGGGAAAGGCTCTCTATGAACCAAGGATCAAAGGAGAACAATTGATGTGGCGAAAAATCTTATAGGGAAGCTAGAGCAAAAGAGAGAATGAAGGATGTGGCTAATGGGAAGCAATTAACCTTGGAGTTGGCATGCTCCAGGGGAAAAATGCTAATCACATATTGGAATATAAGATGGCGTAATAGTCCTCACAAACAAGTTATCAAACCAAACATTCTCTTGCTCCAAGAATTCAAAATATCATTGAGTTCTTTTTCAACTATCAGCTTGGATATTTAGCCTAGGGAAACTTTTCAAATGATGGAAGGGGAAGGTGCTTCAAGAGGTATCATCACTTTGTGGAATCTTGCTTTGTTGGAAGGTACTCTTTTATCTACTCACAAATTTCTTGAACATCATCTTTAAGCACAAAATAATTGGGGACACTTGGATCCTCTCTAACACCTATGCTCCTAATGTCATGTTGTTGTGGGAGAAATTGATCAACTATAAACAAAATTACCGAGATGTTTTTGATTAGATAAGCAGGGAAAGGGCCCTGATCCCGTGGTTACAAAGCTAGAAAAACAAACAAAAAAATAGGCTGGGAAGAACAACACTAGCCCCCACCAAAAAACAACAATAGAATGGCATTTAGGCCAAGAAACCAAAAATGCAACCACAGAACCATCATCGGCATCATAGTTGGAAAACTCGCCCCAACAAAAAACTCGCCAAGGGGAAAATTGGAGAGTTTTTTAAAACTTGGCAAAAACTCGGAAAAACTCAAGAACTTAAAAAATTGCTTAATAAACATCAAAAAAGACGTTTTCAGCTTTAAGTTCTGCATAGCTGAGTTTTTCAAAAAACTTAGCAAAAACTCGGTAGAAACTCGCAAAAAAACTCGTTCGAGAAAAAACTCATGAGTTAAACTAAAAAAAACTCGCGAGTTTTTGAAAACTTGGCGAGTTTTCTGCGAGTTTGCCAACTATGATCGGCATAATCAAAAATAAAATCCCCAAGTTAATCCCCAAAATAGTGCGCAAACCATTTATGAGGTTAACCAAAGTCCAGCAGGTACAAAACCATAACATAGCTATCATGAAATAGCAGTCTGGGATAATAAAACTAAGCACCAACAGGTTTAGAGCAGCCATATAACCAGAGCAGAAAGATAAGACTTGAGGTTGCACCCAACATGGCACGACACATGAGTCCATTGGTTACCTTCATATTCTTCCACCACATGATTCCACCTCATAGCTAACAAAACAGGCCAAACAACCATCCACAACGTAGCAACACAACACCCAAACACCATAACCTCCCTAAGGGTGGACAAAACAACCTGAAATTCCAACCAATTATTGCAGATTTCAAAACATTTTGAAACCAATGGATCATGAGACAACCAACTCACAACAGTCTTAACTCTTAGAGAACCAAATTCAAATACGAACGCTATGGCAAACCAATCACTCTGAGAGCCATAATCAGTGGTAGTACTGGAGGTACAAAGATCCCCCCTCTTCCAACTCCAAACGCTTGCAAAACCAATAATAGAGCCATAAACACACGAAATATTGATGGGGCAGAGAAACCCATTCATTCCACTAGCCCCTCCACCTCTATAGGAGAAATTGCCAAGAAAACCCTGACCACAGTAACAAGGAATCACCATCAGGCCCAAACTCCACCTGAAAAGGAGTGGCCTCCACCTCAATAGGAGCTGCAATGGAGAAAACCTGCTGAGAAAGTATGAGCCACCACCTGCACCTGCAAAGCCCCTCTCCACCTCTATAGAAGAGGTCTCCACCTCAAAAGGAGTGGCCTCCACCTCAATAGGAAGCCCAAACTGCAGAGACAGGAAGAAAGCAGATACTCCAACGGAAAGAGTAAACTTAGCAAGCAAGGCTAAGAGAACAAGCCACATACAAAAGCAACACCATGACACCACAACAGAGAGACCAAACACTCAACTCAAGGAGAGAAGAGCAGAGCCAAACAATCCCAGAGAACTCAACGAACCTAGAGTCCAAAGTAGAGACAGGAAGCCCAAACTGCAGAGATAGGAAGAAAGCAGATACTCCAACGGAAAGAGTAAACTTAGCAAGCAAGGCTAAGAGAACAAGCCACATACAAAAGCGACACCATGACACCACAACAGAGAGACCAAACACTCAACTCAAGGAGAGAAGAGCAGAGCCAAACAATCCTAGAGAACTCAACGAACCTAGAGTCCAAAGCAAATTGGACAAAGGCAAAACAAAGCAGTAGAGCAGGAAGGATGGGAACGAGTAGCCAGGTCCCCTCAACGAAGCATTCCACAAAAAGGGCTAGAACCCACAAAGGCCCGCACTTGCACTCAAGAAGAAAAACCAGGCCCCAACCGCACAGGAAGAGGGGTCTAAAGCAACCATGCCAATTCATAAAGATAGAGGGCTCAATCCAGAAGACGACCAAGTCCTCAAAGTAGCAAGAAAGAAGAAACACCACCACCGGGGCAGGAGAAACAAAGCAGCTTGCACCACATCCCCTGAGAGGCAACCAAGAAAGGTCACAAATCCTCCGCAAACCACTAGGAGGAAGAACCACCAAGACTGGGAGTCGAGCATCCACAAACCGGCCCCCAAGTGCAACAGACACTCCCGCAAAACCAGGAAACTGCCGAAAAAACTCCAACCCATAAGCCACCACAGTAGGTTGGAGTATCCAAATCCCCCACAATCGAAAATCATTGTCCTCATCCTCTAGTTCAAAGCTGCCATCATTAGATTCACCAGAGGAATTCAAAATCCCTCAACCGCTTCCGCTCCCGCTTGCCATTCAAAATCCTGAGATGTTAATTGGATGGTTGTGGGGAAATTTAACACCCTGTTATACCCATTAGAACAAATGGGAGGAACCCTGGAATTTATTGATAACATTGGTGATCTTGCAAACTTCCTTGTTGAAGGTCTTATGGATATTGATTTGGAAGGATCCTCTTGTTGTACCCAAAATAAATTTTTGGCATTTTGCTTAAATTGAGCTAAATCATGTAAAAATGTTATCAAAAGTATGTTTTAGGTCAAACAAAACACAAGGTTTTTGTGGGTTTATGTCAAGGAAGATACTTGCAAATTTTTGAAAATTCGAAAATTAGGGTTTCAAACCCTTGTTTTTAGGAAAACCCCTAAAAATAGGACCTTCCTAGAAATGATTGAAAATGATTTTGATAGGATGAATTGACTTCACGATTACACTGGTCAAGTCAAAATCACCAAAAAGTTTGTTTTACTTTGGTGGGTCTATTTTCATTTTTTAGGAAGAAAGCTGAGACCTCCGTAGCCATTAATGGCATAATGGCCAGTACCAGGTGGTGAAATCTAAACCTCAAAAGCTTCAACAAAGAATCCATGGCGAAAACGCTCAAAAAGATGCTTTGCAATGGAGGGGATTTTCAAAAGTAAAAATGCTGAAAATTGGCTAAGTTTGGAGAATGCATGCCTTGCTACCAAGAGGAGGCTGTGCAGTCAAATGCCTTAGTCATTTTTCCAACACCAACACACGTAACACAGTGAAGGTGATTGTCAAGATACACGCGTACGTGTCGTCAACAACAATGCTCAAAACAATCATGATGCACGACAAATGTCAAGCGTGAAGAGTTGAAGTTTTTCAAAGGAAATGATGGAATTGTGGCTAAAAGCACCCCTGTTGGCCAGGGGCGCCCTTGAATTCAAGGGGTCAAAGCTAGTCATCAACTTTCACCAAGGCAGTCATCTTCTTCATGTTTATGCTAGCTTTCCAACGCATCGTCAAGCACGGTTACCTGTTTCACCAATCACCGACAAACGTAAGTGAAGTCAAGAGATGTTGTAATGCAAGTGCTATCAAAATGACAATTAAAAATGAGAAAAAGCACCCCTGCTGACTAGGGGCGCCCTTGAATTAGATAGTGCATATGTCAATTGTTGAACAAGCTCGTCTACGGGTGATCTCTTCGGCATTAGCTCAGCTCTGCAACGAACCTATTTGCCAACTTGTGAGACACATCAAACGACAACGACTGTCGATCGTTAGAGCATGCAAAATGGAAGGTAAATCAGTGCATATCAAGGTAAAAGCGCCCCTACTGGCCAAGGGCGCCCTTCATTTTGAGTAACTTGATGAGGTCTTCAATGACTACTCTCTACAAGGCATTTGTTCAACACTCTCTCAGCGTCGCGATCAATCCAGCTGCATGTTCACAAGACCTGTCAAGCATTCATAGGCTGAGATCAAGCAGAAAACACCAAAGGTGAAGGCTGAATGAAGAACGTGGAAAAATTGAACAAGTGTCAAGGATAATGCATCTTCCTAGAAATAGGCGCCCAACTTTTTGTGCAATTAGATGCAGTTTGTAAACTTAGTAACCTCCAGGATGACCTCCGTTGTGATCAATCTCAACAATGACACCGTTAGCAAAGACAATAGACTAGTCAAACACCTGACGACGGAGATCAGGCTGGGGTAGTTCTTGAAAGTTTACAACATGAAAATAACTAGTCAAAAGGCCAAAGGCGCCCCTACAGGCCAGGGGCGCCCAAGCTTTTGAAGGACCTAAATCAACTTTTAGGATTTGTGAAACCAGTCATCCTTTTCGAGACTGAGTTGGTTATCCACCCTATGTTTCAACAAGCTCATCTGACTCATCAGTTAGCAATGATCTCAGATCAGAGCACGAAGGGTCAAAATGGAGAAATTGAAGAAACACTCGAGAAATTGACTAAGTCTAAAGCTAAAAGCACCCTTGCTAGGAAAAGGTGCCCTTGAATTTGAAGCATTAGATTCAAGTTTTTGGCTTGGCAGCTCCTGAGCATACCTCTTCAGAGTTGATTCAACTTGGCAATGGATCCGTCAACAACACTTCGGGATCAATCAAACGACCGAAATCGAGGATCGAACAAAGGCACTTCACCATGAAAAATAATGAAAAAAGTGTTCAACTTCTAAAAGGGACGCCTAAAGCCAAAGAAAGACTCAGTTGACCGCAGTTAGGATATTTTGAAGCCTTCTCATGTCTAAATGTCCCCAAATTGGTGGAAATCAGTATTGGGAACTCTAGATCAGGCATAAAGACCCTCCATCATGAGTTGGCGCCCAAGCTTGATTGCTTCAACATCAATCACTATGTATCAACCTTGGGCATCATTATTCATTGTTTCTCTTTGTAGGTTGGAGCTCAAGAACAACCATTTTCTCTCCAAGATGTCTTTTGAAGATCTGACAAAGGGGTTTTCATCGTTCTTCATACTTTTGAAGATCAGTTGCACATAAAGACAATTTATCAGAGGTTGCATCAAAAGGCATAATTTTTCCAGAAAGACAGTTGATAACTTCCAATCTTCTTGTCTTTTTCCTCTTTTCTTGTCTTAGATCTTCTTGCATGTCCAAGAAAACAGCGGATGATCACAGATCTGACCAATTGGGTATGATCAACACAACTTTTTCAACAAAACCCACTTGTTAAATTTTTCCATAAACAACAAACTTGCTGCCCCTATTTTTAGGGATTTCCGAAAAAGTCACAAATTTGAAAATCAAACGAACTGGGTTTGTTTAGCATTGAAGCATGAACAATATCCATGTGTCAGATTTTTTCCAAAAAAATACTTCTTGGCGGGTGGCTATTTTTAGGGGTTTTTAGAAGTTGTCTGAACATATCCGTGTTTACAGTCAACGATCAAGTTTTTCAGAATACGGTACTCTCAAGTTGAAATCAAGACCAAAATGGTCCTACTTCACGACTTTTTGAAAACACTCGACATGAACATGCATCAAGTGAGGCTCGTAGTCAAGTTGGGTGCCTTGGAAGGCGTAAATGACATCATCGTTCAATGGATAGCCAAATGTGGAAGGTAGTCATTCCAAACATAGAGCCGCCATTGGTTATTACCACACTACCTTCTACATTCCATGTCAACAAGGCTGGATGACGCAGCTGCAAAGAAGATCGAATATCAAAAGCAGATTGTGAGAAGCAGAAGAAGTCAACGACTGGCTAGAGGAATTGTTGACTAGAGGTGATGAGGTGTCAAACACCTAGTTAGGACGTCCTACCCTCCAAAATAGCATTAATGACAAAAAGGGGTTAACTTGATGCCCCTTTCCAAGTTAATTCACTGTCCCATTGATCATGCATGTCTATTTCCACTAATTATGGATGTCTATTCTAAATCTCCACTAATTGTGGATCTCTATTTTGACTTCCACGAATTATGGATATCTATCTCCACTAATTGTGGATGTCTATTTTGGAGGCCCCTTTTGTATTTGGAGTTCTCTCTTAGTTTAGTTTCAGTTAACTGAAGTAGATTTCCAGTTAACTGCTAGGTTCCCCCTTTTTAGGAATAAATCTTGCTGATTGATTGGAAAGAACTCATTGTTAACTCAAGGAGACTTTAGGGTCATCTACTCCTTTGAGTTCTATAAATAAGAGCCTTTGCTCATTATTTAGTAACCTTTATTTACTACGCAAAATTGCTGCGCCATTGTTGCCAACAAGCTTGCAAGTGCATATTTGTTCACTCTTGGATGAGAGTTTGTTTGGTTTGATAAGCAATTGTGTATGATTTCGTACCTTTGCTGTCCCAAACCTTTGCGCCATTGTTGCCAACAAGCTTGCAAGTGCATATTTGTTCACTCTTGGATGAGAGTTTGTTTGGTTTGATAAGCAATTGTGTATGATTTCTTACCTTTGCTGTCCCAAACCTTTGTAATTCGTTGAGAAAGTTTGAAGAAAGAAATCAAAAGGCACATGCAATTTGATCTAAAGCTTCGAGTTCTTTCAACTTCTTCGTTCTAACAATCTATTGTTTCAATCTCCCCCTTGGACAGGTGCCGTCACCTCCTTGGGTATTTTGTTGTTAATGGTTGTTGTTCGATGTTGTGTAATGATTTGCTTTCAGCCTACACTTTGGACAGGTGTCGTCACCTCCTCGGGAATCTTGTTAGCCAGTTCATCATAATTTGTTGTTCCTAGTAAGTTGTATCCCAGCCTCTACCTCAGACAGGGGTCCGTCCTCCTTGGCAAGCATGAAATTCAGCTTACTGTAAAGAGTGTTTGCTTACATAAGACCTTATTCTAGCGTAGATCTGAGAGTTCAGAGCCTCAGACGCATTCTGAGAGACGGTCGACCCAAGTGATCCAACCATCCCATTCCTGCTCCTATAGTCTCTTGCTCTGTTTATCTAGAGGAGATAGGATAGATTAAAAGTTAGCATAGTTGTAGTTAAGATTTGCAGAAACCAGAGAAAACCTTAGTTGGAACGCATTGTGTTTATGCACCATTGTGTCCTGCCCGCTGAGTAAAAAAGATAGGAACATTTAGTCCGTTTTACTTTAACGCAAACATCAACAAACAAGAGGGAGCTTCCCCTCCATAATTTGAAGAGCAGTCATCACGCACTGTGCATAGCTGTCCGTTTCCAATAAGCACTCCAGAGGTGCTAATTGAAACACCAACACCTCTTTTACTTGGTCCAACAAAAAAACAGGTAACAACCTCATCTAGGTTAAATTAGACAGATTGTTATTCTCTTCCAATTGGAACATTGTGGACAAATGTAGTCTTAAGGCCTTGGTCATAATAGGATCTGACCATATCCCTTTATTGCTGAATTGGGAATGGGTTTCAAAAGAGG
>VDFB02234852.1:0-10280 GCA_007258455.2 Sequoia sempervirens | reverse complement strand
AGGATTCGGAACAGGGGTACCCTGAATATGATCAAATGTGTCCTTGGAGAAGAAGGGGTAACTAGCACAGGGATAAAAAGCACAAGAGCCACTATTGAAGATAAATTCCAACTCAAACTGGCCCCTCTGGTTAAATGCACAGAAATTTAATTCATTAATTGAGAAAGTATCAAAATTCAAAGACATCATTGCATGGAGCTGGATCAATGATGGTGAGGAGACCAAAGAGGAAGGGGAAATGGCTGTGCAAGAAGATGACCCTTAGGAGGTGGGAAGGGCTGAGGAGATTTCTTGTCTTTCATGAGCTACAGATGACCTATTACCAACAGTTGGTCCTCAAAATATTTTATCAAAAGAATAAGAGGCTATTTCAAAGATGTCAAGGTGGTCCACAAAAATGGTGTGTCAGGAGTGACTAGTTCAGAATCTCTATCTGAATTCACTAGGAGAGGATAAACGCCATCAAGGAAACATATGGAGATGGTGTCTGTTGTAATGTGTTATCCTTGTTTTTTACCTTGAAATTTTTTAAACTTTCCATGTTCATTAGAAACACGCGTCATCAAGTCGATTTCCCATAAGTCGTGTTGGTGCTCCAAGTCACACGTGAAGTTTTTTTGTCACCTCAAATTGATCAGGTTGAAAACATTAATGTTTGTCTTGATATGTCTTGGTCACAAATGTTCTCAATTGTCTTGTAGTGTCGAATTGCTTATCAAGTCAAAATTGTCAAACATTGGTCGTAGTCGCAAGTGTCACAAGTTGAGTCATAAAATCTTGTCAACTTCATAACCTATGTGGAAATGATTGTGTTGATTAAATCCCAATGGAAAAAATATAAGCTTTCAATGTATTGACAAGTATACCATCTTAGTGTACATCTTGGCATCTTTATTCTCCCACAGCTTGCAATTTCATGAAGTCATAAAATGGCTCAAAACGTTGAAAGGAGCTCTTGAGGTTCAAACATGTCAATTTGAAAATATATCAAGTCCGAATTCATATACAATCAGTCCACAAGTGTGAATTTACAATTAACTGACACTTTGACACATGGTCGCAAGCCAATTTCAAAGAACAATTTTATTGAATTTGCCAAATTTTAATTACATGATTAATTAAATCACACAATATGCAAGAATGTTGAGTCATAATGTTTAATTTGCATTCACAACAGAGTTTTAAAGTGTTTGCATGGAGTCATTGGTGGTTATTTACAAGCTGGTTTATGCGGTAGGGTCACAGAGTGTAAAGCTTCCATAGATCTGCAGGTGCTCGAAGTTTATGTGAGAACAAAATTTTATAGGCTAAGTTAATCCCAAAGCAAGATGCAAATAGATTTGCAATTATGCAACGTACTTTTGAAGACCCACTTAACTTTAAATGAGCAGATAAGTTTTATGCCTACACAACTAAAAGTCCACAAACTCAGCGTAATTTGCAAAAAGGTGGACTTGGCATGCATCCATGTACAACTCACCAAAGTCCCTATGTCCTTCTATTTCCCAAAACTCCACAATATTTATATATTAAATACAAAGGGCAGAAAAGCAGATTTGGTGAGCATATGAGCCAAAAAGTGTAAATCCCCCACGTCCTTCCACACTAAAGGATAAAAAGCAAAATTGCAGACTTTATGGGCACTTGGGTAAGTGCAAAGTGCCTTCAAATCTCTGCATCTCCTTGATCCCTGAAATTCCGCAAGGTGTACAAAGGAAAAAGTTTTAAGTTTTAAAAAAGCTCTTTAAGACAGGCAGAGGTGTGAAACCTGTGGTATTTAACGAGAAGTGCAAAATATTCTTGGCTCCCTGCCCCTCCTTTCTCTGCACATGGTAAAGAAATGAAACAAAGTCTTGAATGAAAGCATAAGTCTAAAGCACCTTTGGCAACTCCATGCAGACTTCTTTGCTTCCCACACAAATGGAGAATGCCATGGTTGCTCGGTTCGCCAAAATGGATTTGTTACAAAAGCGTTAGAAATTTTCAAACAAATACAATGTGCAAGCATAAAACTACATTCCACAGCCGTACTAGAAACCTCCCTGCCTACACCAAAATGGCAGTTTTGGAACAAAATATGGATGCAGAGATAAGGCATGCCAACTGAAGATAAACGTCTCAAAGGAAATGTGGTCTCATGGAGTGCCAGGATTGCTAGGTTTGTACAAAGCGAATTTTTTAAGAAGACTTTAGAAACTTTCGATCAAATGTAATTGGCAGCTGTGAAGCCAGAATCCCATGACCTTCGCCTGCATTTTTCATACCTTGAAACAAAATGTATAGACATCCATCAAAGCATAATAGAAAAGGGGGTTTAATCAGATATGCATGCAAAACATGGCCACTTAGATAAGAGTACGAATGTAAAATGAATGCCTCAAATCAAAGTCATCTCATGGAACACAATAATTGCATGATATATACAAACTGGATTGATTGAGAAGAAATCAGAACCTTTAATGTAAACACAATTGGCAGGTGTAAATATAGATACCACAGCCATACTCCATAGCCTGTACCTTGATTTGGCAGCTTTGAAATAGGGTATGACCTCCATCAAAGCGTAATGGGAAAAGGCATTTTGTCATATGTTGTAATTGCAACTGCCCTGATAGACATGTATGCAAACTGTAGAAGCAATCTCAAGGCAGCCTACACTTCAGGTCAAGGTTATTGGGATGGAAAATCTGCCCTTGTCGGTTCTTTGTATCAGATTTCCCATATTCGTTTACTAGGAGAAGTTGGAGCGAGTGATTTTTGGCCCTTTGCCAAGTGTTACTCAAGGCACTGCGGGCTTTAAGATTGCACACTGGCCTAGCATTTATGTTTTTGACATACATGGTATTTAAGTTCCTAATATTCCTCACATTGACACAGGGTTAAAGCTGTCCTTGATAGGAGCTATTAAAGATTCTAGCGCTGCTAAGGATCAGGTTGCTCGATACTTGCAACTTTAGAGACCCGCCAAACACCTTTACAATGGAAAGACTCGGAGATTAAAACAATGAAGTTTCTGCTCATACATGTTCAGAGAATCTAACAGGCGATGGATCTGAAGTCTCTCTACATCAGCATAAGAAAACGAAGAATATTAAACCACATAAAATGAGTTATGTAAAGGACCGTACTGTTAAAGTTCAGAAAGCTCTCTTTAGAATGTTTTCAGGGCTTGCGGACAATTTAGAGAATGAAGATGACCTTGAACATCTAATTAAGAGTTAATTCACTGCTTTGCAAAAGGCCTTAATAATTACTCCCAATTCATGTGAAGTTGGACGGAATAAAGTTTCCAAGAAGCTAGCACATCTTTACGGGAAAGGCAAACTTGATCATTATATATAAGATTTATCTTGAAATATAAATTATGTAGTTTAACATTTGCAGGAGACTTTATTGTTGGCAATCGTTCGGGTAAGCTGCATTTCATGAAAGGATTTACACTTTCGATATCATTTTCAGGCGGATTTAATATGTTATGTTGAAGTAGGGAGTAAATCGTATTTAGGAAGTGCAGAAATACCCCTTGGGAGCCGAGCATTTATAGCCTTCTTTGTAACACCCAAACGGGCGGCTTTGAGCAGAACCCTATGTAGTGCCAATGGGATGTTATTGCCTGTATCCTGTTGTATATCTGCTACTGGAAAAGCCGAGGAGCTGCCAAGTAACCTAATGTATTTAGGTCCCGGTAGTAATAATTATTGTAAATAAAACTAGCTTTGGTTTATCGAGTATTTATATTATTAATATGTAATATTATTTTATGTATGCATAAATATTTGTATTTTGAAAATAATTTATGAAAAAATTATTATATTATAAATATTATTTCAAAATTATGATTTAAAATATTTAAATTTAATTATTTAATTATAAGTTGAAATAATTGAAATGTATATGTAATAGATTAATTGTAAAATTTTAAAGCACAAAATTAAATGTTTTGAAATTAGCGGCAAATAAGGGTGTCGTCCCTTTAGAACAAAGCCATGTAGGCCAACAGCCAGACAACAGAGAAAAACAACAAAGTAAGGGTACGAACCCTTAGAACAAGGCCCGGCGGGCCATCAACAACAAAAAACCACAAAAAGAAACAACCAACCCCTGGTCATAGGAAACCAGGAGTGACAAACACCAAGGACCAGGAGCAGTCCAAGTCGGCAAAGACTTACAATCCCATCCTGGCACAAAGACCAGGAGCAGCCAAACACATAGAACCAATACTTTGCATCTGCAATATAGTAACCAACCTTCTACTCAGAAGGCAACATCATGTCTGCAGTAGCTCACCAACAGCAGACCTTCCGCTCGAAACAAACAAACCAAAGCCTAACGTGCTTTCGAACACCAAGGGGTAATCATCACCACTTGCAGCAGAGAATCATTTCACAAGAGGCACAGTCCAACCCGATACCAACCCCAAAACCACCTCAATAGGTTGGGGCTCCCCTCTATAGAAGAGGAAGAAAAGGGAACCAAGACTACCAACCAAACCTCCCTCCTGAGCGAGCACATTCCTCCTCAATAGGAACCAACAAAGGAGAGACGCACAACCCCCCAAACCTAGAGACACCAGCTCCACCTCAATAGGAGTGATCACCTCAATAGAACACCGTGAATGTAGGAGTAGGAAGCAGGCAAGAACGTTAGTAGTACTGATCCACAGATCCACCCAAGGTACCCAGCAAGAAAAAGCCTCTAGGCCAACAACAAGACCAACCCACCTCGTCATAGAACAATCAGCTCCAACAACAGTTGAAGCACCATTCGTCTCAAGGGGCAACCCACAAACCAGGGGATAGGGCCCACACCCACTACCAAGCATCAACACCTTTACAATCATTTCCACCAACCGAGAAGCTAGCTATAAGCACAAACCACACCACTACAGACCAAGGCAAGGTTCCCACAGCCACCACAGGGTCACCATAGGAGAACCCACCGAACACAACTGAAGAGTGAGGCCAACAAAAACCAAATCCTCCACACTAGAGACACCCCAAACAACAGCACCAAGGCCAGAAGAGACCCTAGGCCAAGACAAGGGAGAGTCCCAACCAACTGCTCCCTGCTCCAAAGCACACAGGCAACCCCCACCAACAGGCAGTAAAGGCTCCATCACACCAGCCAACACGCCACAGTGGACGCCATCCACAGACCCATGCTCCAGCACCACGCAGTTGCCAGAAACACAGTAAGCAGCCGTCACACAAAACGGATTCAACACCATACACTAAGAGCAAAGGAAGCCATTTTCCCTCACAAAAAACCTCTGCATCCAAAAAATAGGGGAGACAAATAACAACGTAGTCCCTAAGCGTACAAAGAGCAGTGTGCCCTCCTTTATGCGGCTTTTCGGCCAAGCCAGCCAGTCCTGAGACCTCCGAGATCATCCCACATGAGGGCAGGCCAACCACATTAGAACCGCAGGGTCCATCTCAGCACCAACACGAGAAGAATTCAAACACAACCAGGAATCACCGGGATCAGCCATTGCGAGCCCATAGCTGCGAATAGGTAACCCGGTGTAAACCCGCTTGAGGAGAATAGCACCCGGCCCAACCAAGCATCTCCGACCCACCAGCAAATGCTCGGTAGAAGTGTCGGTAGTGTCACAAGGGGGTCTACCAAACACCTGAGATCCACCACATTGACCAAGCGTCCCCGAACCACCAAAATCCAAGGGCCATCATCATACTCTTCTGCTTGGTCGTCTCCTTAGCCATCATCGGAAAAGAATTCAAAACGTACCCTCTTGCTCCCTTTCACGCTCACCATCTCAATAATATAGATGTTGTAATATGAGGAAAACAACACAAATTAAATGTTAAAATGTGTTATCATAATAAAATTTTATAGAAAATTCAATAACTTACAATTCAAAATTTTGTTTGATTAGTAAGAAAGAGATGTGACTATAGAAAATTTTAACAATATTCAATATTATCCTTTTGTAAGAAATGTTCAAAGTTCACAAAATCTATATTTTGGTAAAAATCTAGGGTAGAATTTTTAGATTAATTGCAAATAGCATAATAAACCAAAACCCTAATCAACAATAGAGAACAAAGAAAGAAAGAAGCATAGAAACATGAAACAAAGTCACCTAATCTACAAGCCTCCATTGATTGACCTCTATTTTTCTTCTCCACTTTGCTGTAAATAATATAATTTCCCTTAGATTTGAAGTGCAACTATAGCCTATGCCTAAGACCAGCAAAATATTGAAGAATTTAATTATCTCAACAACACGATAGCTATGAGTACAAGACTTTCTAAGTTTTTTTAGATGATGAAAATGATAAATAGCAGCGCTATTTATAGAGAGCCAACTAGAAAATGGACAATTGAGATTGAAAAGACATTAATTTGATCAATGGCTGAAATTAGACGAGATGAGATGAGATAAAATCAAAAGTGAAGGAGAAAGAGGAAATTAACTGATTTTTTGACAAAATCAATTAGTTCAAAGAGGAAAGTGAATTTTGAAATAATTGAAACATTATCTCATTGCAAGAGGAAAAAATAAAGTTAAAATTTTGATTAAATAGAAATTTAATTCAAAAAGTGAGAGGAAAATAAAGTTATTTAATTAAATAGAATTTAATTTATTTGTGTCAGAAAAGGCTAAAATGAATTAATTAAATAATTTATATTATTTTATTAATAGAAGAATTTAGGACATTAGGTAATAATTAAATAATTAAGATTATTTAATTATCAAAGATGAAAAAGGGGGTTTTAATAAATTCATAGGCTTAGTGATAATTTCTAGGTGTCTACATTTTCCCCTCTTTGATATAATGTAGTTTATCACATTATGTCAAAGAAAAAGATATGCCCCAGTGAAAGTAGGATGAAGAAGGATGAAGAGGAGGTAGTGGTATGCCCCCTCTAGAGGACAGGCAAGTTCAAAGAACACGAGTGTGCTCTCGAAATGGATGAGAAGACTAGAGGATGAAGGACAAGAGGATAGGGGAAAATAGTTAAGGATGATGAAGATGAAAAATAGAAGACATTAGCATGGAAAAGATGAATGTTAGAATGAAAAAGATGGATGTTAGCCTAGAAGACCTAGATATTGAGATAGTGCTATTTGAGATAATTTGTAGATATATATTTTTCTATGCATGGCTTTTGCATTTAATCATCATTGGGTGGTAAAATATGAAAAATAGACAACAAACACCATGGTATGGCAGACCAAGGTGTGCAAGGTCATCCATCTGTAAAATAGTCAGTCATAGACAAGGAATGTCCTAACTCATATTAAGGATCATTTTTCCCCAGTATTTTTGTCAAGAAAAACCATAGACAACAATCAAATAAAAAACAAGTCATGAGACATCATCGCTCCTCTAAGTCCTTCGTGAGACATCCTCGAGGTGGCTAGTAACATGACCAAAGTAAATAAAAAAGATGAGACAAAACAAACCAACAAGATCAACAACCATTCAGATTGTTTTCCAATAAGTGTGTGCCAGTGTGTTAAGGGATGAAGTGAGTGATGGGTTGATTATTTTGACAAGGCCTAGTTTCAGGAGAAGAAACATGTCATATAAGACATCAAGTTTGTTTTCGATCATGTAACTACTTGTATAAGTCAAATTAAAAAATGCAATAGTGTCAAGGTCTAGTTTCAAGAAGGACACATCCTGCATAAGACCATTGGTGTTGATCGATTTGTCTGGTTTGATTGATTTGACAAATGACTAAGTTGACTTGAAGACATGTTGGCTTGCCGTCTCGGTTATTGATTTATTAATATTAATATTATTAACGACGGTGCTTGAAGTTCATACATTATCACATCCGAAAGCTGATGAAGTGTCCCACGATATTCCAATTCATCCGAACCCTAAAAGATCAATCTTTTAGAGGCCCTGCGGGCCTATCTATTAAACGGACTCTACTCTACTGCAGAGTAATGCAATATAGACTCCTCAGAGTTCCCATTACACCCTTTGACTTTGCCCCAATGACAAAGGACTCAAATCATGATTTCATTTATTTATCGATAATACCTAAAGATTCAACTTAATGCCTTCAAAAGTACATCGAAGGATACCGTTTACGCTTCTAGTCAAAGACAGGAATGTAGTCGACAAATGACAAAGACTCATATGACTAACTTTGACTCTAGTTTTGAATTTTTTTGAAAGTTATCTAAATGTTTTAGGTTTTGACATGTTTTAATTTTTTTGGGAATATTTTAATTTTTTTGACTTTTTGAATTTTTTGACCTCAAATGAAAATTGTAGAATCCAATGAATCTAGGTGTTAGGAAATTGCCCCAAGTCAGGTATAGGACTAACCAATAGGGATGGGATGGGATAGGGTTTTATTATGGATGGAAGATAGAGGAAAAAGGACGTAAGACATCAACCACTTGGAAGTCATGATAAAGATTAAAAGGCCTTATGATGGATGTAAAATGAGAGATGATGGAAGATAAAGGCATTATTATGAATGAAGGGTGACTATGAGGATTGCGAAGAATGCATGTGAATGATGCACAAGAATCCAAGGACAACCTTGATCTTGCTCCTATTCAAGCTAAAAAATAATTGATAGGTGATAATGATGATGACGATGTTGTTTGACATGGGAAGGACACATCTCAAAACAACATGAGGATGATGATAATGTGACTAAAGGATCAAGGTCTGCAGCAAGGCTAGGAACAAAACCAAGGAATTTTTTGGATGATGTGCAAGGTTGCATAGAAAGATTGTATGGGTTAGATTTATTACATTTGGAATGACCTCTTTAGGAATAGATAGGATGATGGAGGGATGTTGGATAGGTGGATTAGAATCCTTAGACCGTTGACAAGGTAAAACCAAACACATGTGATATGTAATACCTCTCATGTTGTTGTTTGGACTTGATACTTTTGTGGTTTTGCTTGATAATTTTAGACTTTGGTAGTTACTATTTGTTGGTTGGATTGGTGGATTGGATAGTTTAAACTGGTCGATGACTATGCTACTTTATTCTATGACATGGATATTATGATATGACATGATGGTTACACTTGATTTGGTAATGCTTAATTTGATGCAATAGTATATTGTAGTGTAATAGATTAGTAATTATTTTATGATGATACGATGTGATCAGTTTAGTTTAGAAATGTTACTTTATACTTAATGTTGTAGTTGTTATTGTAGCTTTGTTGAGGGGACACTATAGTACCACTCATTTGCGAGTGCCCTGCTACATTGTGATGTATTTGATTATATATATACATGTTACTTGAAATTTATTGGTATGCAGGAATTGCAGGAATAAAGTCTTGATTCCACCTATTTCAACAGGATAGGGTGAGCATTAAATTAACCCAATGGGTACAATGTTGAAAAAGGGAGTTGATAAGGAAGTGTCCCCGTCCCAAGTCCGTCAGCCCATTGTGAGTTTTGTTGTGACAGGAAATTAGGTTTTGTCCTTGTCTTGTATTGTTTGATTTTTGATTATTTATTTTATTTATGGTGAGTGGTTATTTAATTAATCTTTATTTTATAATACTAATTAATGTTGTTTTGTTAATTGATTTCCATTCAGTTAGGTGAAAACGTTGAATTTTAAATATATTGTAAATTAAAGTTATTTAATTAATTAAAAGCAATAATTAACAAATAAATAATGATGATGATAATTATATATTATCTTTTTCCCCGACATTAAATTATGAATCTCAGAGGAAAATATCCTGAGAAAATAATAATTTTATTAAAACGTGAGATAAGTGTGTGGCTATTAAAAAGCAAGAAAAGGTCCAATGAATGGAGAGGATTTTTGAGGAAAAAAATGATGAGCTTTATTAATTTTTATTTATTTTTATTGTGAGAAAGTTGTTGGTATGTGGTGACTAATCATGCTATACTGTATAGCCCATGGTATACTGTACACCCTGGCATGTATCATTGCCAATTTTTCTCCTATTTTTTCGCATCATCACCAAAAAAGGGAAAAATCAACGAAAAAGGAAAAATCCGATTTTGTAGAACCCAAAATCTAGAAGCTTCTAAGCTTGTTAAAAAGGGGTTCGGATGGGTGTTACAATATGATGAAAAACGCAATTATTCGCAAGATTGTAATAGGTTTTTGCACTAGATAGTAAAGTATTGGATGGCTGCGGTTTGGTGGATGTAGCCCAGATTGGGTGAGCCACGTTAAATTCTATGTGTTATAATTCTGTGTGTTTTAGTTTCTCTGTTTATTAATTAAATCTGCATTTAATTGTTAGATATCTGTCATTTCTAACCCTAACAAAAGTTTTA
>VDFB02234851.1:0-19611 GCA_007258455.2 Sequoia sempervirens | reverse complement strand
AGTCTATAACAAAGTTGGGGAACATGATGTGGACCCATCATGTAAATAGAACTACTCTAACGTTCTTTTAATTAATGAAATACTTGTAACAATAATAATAAAACATATCGGTTTAACATTTCTTTCTTATTGCAGCAGATCCCCCCTTGAAGCGGCATCCACGTCATGAGCAGATGACTACGCGTACATTAAGATCACAAGCAGAGGGCAGAACAACTAAAGGGGGACAGATATTGATTTAGAAAATGATACTCCACTTCAACTTTTATGTAGCTTTGAAAAAGAAACAAAAAAAGTGATTGTAATCATATCATGACAACCATATTTTGATAATATGTAAAAATTGAAAGAATGAATATTATATGTTAATGAATGAATGTGAATATGTTAATTAATTAATGTTATATGTTATTAATGGATGAATGAATGAATTTTATATGTTATTGATGAATCAATGATTAATGTTATATGATTGGGTATGGGGAATTGAGATGGGGGGGCCAAATGAGCTTCCACCATCACGTGGTTGGCCTTGTTAAGTAGAGAATATTAAACTATACTCAAAACAAAGAGAAGCTCAATAAGGTAATGCACTTTTCAATATAAGAAATGCATCATTTGAAGCATCAAACCAATATGCAGTCTGTATGTATGATCAATCGTCAGTCTCCGCAATGGTACATTTCCACAATTTTTATTTTATTTTTTTAAATTTGCTTCTTCGTCGCAATTTCGACAACAACCATCGACGAATCAACAGAAAGGATCGACAAAGTTACTATAGCTGCGACGACGATTTTTTCGTAACTCTCTACCCATTTCGTCGCACTTTCTATGAACTTTTGGTGTTCTTCCGAAGCTAATACTTCCTAATTTTGTCGCACTTTCAATGAACTATTGGTGTTCTTTTGACGCTAATCCTTGCTAATTTCGTCACACTTACAACAAACTTTTGGTGTTCTCCCGACGCTACTCCTTGCTAATTTCATCACAAATTTAATGAACTCTTGGTGTTGTTTCGACGCTACTACTTGCCTATTTCGTCACACATTCGACAAACTTTTGGTGTTCTTTCGACGCTACTACTTGAGTATTTCGTCGTAATTTTGACGAACGTCTTCTGTTGTTTCGACGCTATTGTTTGCCCATTTCGTCGAACCGGTGATGAACTTCTAGTGTAATTTGTCATTGGATAAACAAAGTTTTCGTCCATATTCTGATCAAAGACCGAGGTATTTCACGATGCCATCGACCAACGATTCTTTGCCATTATTTCGACATTTAATTTGTCATCAGCCTTGCGATGAAAAAATAGCAACGGAAAGATTTTCACCATTGCGTCGCTCTTTCGACAAAGATTTGTTGAGCGATCGACGAACGCCCGTCAGAAAATGGTGTCAAATCCAGTAGTGAATTCTTCAGGATTTAGATTTCCACTAAAAGTTGAAACCTCCATTTTAGGTCTCTTCCTAATGCTTGAGATTTCTTGCAGCAATATTCTTTCTCCAAGATCCATTGGATCCTACTCTTCCTCTTCCATTTCCTCTTTTGTTTCATCTTCATTGTCATCTCTGTCTCGTTGCACATCTCTTCTTTGAACCTCTTATTGCAAGTTTTCTAATTGCCTTCTAAGGGCTCTAATTTCATCTCTAGGTGGACCTCTTCCTCCATCACCTCGGCCTCCACCTCTACCATTCAGGGCAAGTCTTGGAGGCATCTTGAACTCAACCCACATTCACAGGTTCTTTTGCAACTGCCTCACATTTGACTCTCTATTACAGGCTCAAGAACTCCTTCTCTAATACCACTTGATGAGGGCCACACTGCCCAAACCCATAAAAATCACAACAATAGATATCAACATAGAAAATATGAGACATAAAAATGACTCACTTTCAATTATTTTTAGAAAATGAAATTACAAATTCAAGGCTTACATGCTACAGCCTCATGGGCTTGATTCATTACAACAAAATCAACTTAGAAAAGAAAATCTACTATTCGGAGCCACAATCTGCACTATTAGGGCTGTCTTCTACAACCCCCCACTTAACCCTTTTTATTTTCCCCAATAACTACCCTAGAATGTTCTAGAAAGATCAAATTTCCCCTTTTGTTTTGGCCCCAAAAGGCCCGCTAAATGATTTATAGCCTAGGAAGAAATTTTTATGAAATTCACTTTTTAGAGGACCAACTTTGCAGGGCAATAACTTTTGATCTGAGCATCTGATTTTCTATTATTGCATATTGTCGTAAAGCTCTTGACAAGCTCTACAACATACAAATTGAATGTAGGTTGGTTTGGCCACTTTTTGAGCTATTTCGAGGCCTCTAAAGTTTTATATTTGAATTTGAAGCCACATTGGAGAAATTTCCTAGGATAAAAACTTTAATTTCTCCCAAATCGTGCAGGGTATTGAGTTGATTCTTTCATGACCGGAGATCTTTTTCAGTTCTACTCCTTGGGGTAAAATTTCACATCCATACTAGCTTGTTTTGGCTAACTTACTAAAAATAGTAAGTGCCCATTTTTCACTATTTTTGATGCCTGATAGTCTTAAACCCCTTAAGTTCCATCATGGGACTCAAAACAACTAAAGAAAATAAAGAACAATTTTTTTTTTGGGTGATGCAAGATTGCCCTACACTGCTGGACGCTCCTACATCAAAGAGAGATAGGGTCACTTCTAGATACTTATGAGGCTCGGTTTGGTCAGACCACTAGAGATGTTCATGTTTGGGGTCCATAGGCCAATAAATATGTTGTTGTTGCTTCATTAAGAGCTATTTCCCTAGTTGGACGGGGTGGGATAATGGGCTTAGCGGATCTAGGTGTACTAATCCTGATTATGATCAATGGTGGGCACAACACGTCCCTTTGAGATTCATAGATCTAGGTGGTGATCCTGTAGTGGGAAGGGAAGGTATCATAGGTCACTGAGGAGAGAGAAAAAATCTTAAGATCTTAGCATAGCAGCTTGGCAGAGCTCGACAGGATGATGCCTAGGGTGATCCTATGCAAGCAGATCAAGGATAGGCTCTAGGTCCCCCTCCACCACCTAGGTATGGAGGTGCATAGTTAGCAATAGAGATAGGGTGGTGACAAGCTATAGAGGTACAAATTGTTGTATTGACAGTGGAGAGAGACACTACTTGGCAGGAGTGAGATGGTTTCAAGGAAGAGTGAGACACAAAGATTGGGCATCATCTCATTACTGAGACACTGTTGTAGGTTGTTACCACTGAGAGGGATGGTCTGAGGATAGAGCGTGATAGTCTTCATGCTGAGTGAGACTGGTTGCTACAGAGGGCTACCTATTACTAGAATTTGTATGATTCCTTTGTTCCTCGGGCACAATGATGACTATGGTTTGGAGAGCCGAGTACCGCTATTGCTACTGCATCAGGTGATTAGTCCGCTAGATAACTTGATCTTGATGCACAACCTAATTTGTAGAGTCTTCCTCCTCTTTCTGAGTAGTGGCATATTTTTACTTGATCTTTATGATTTTTTTTGTTATCTAGAGACTAATATTCTAGACATGATTTTGTATATATATTCATCAACCCAGCTGAGGCCTCACATATATGTATATTTTTGTGTTATCTTATCACACTTATTTCCATGATGATGATGCACTATGACATTCTCCTTTTTTGATGATGATATATATGAGATATACATTCTTCGATTCAACAAATGTCATTATGTGTTATGTGATGATTATGGGTGATGTGATGATGTATGTTTATATATGTTTTTTTTGTACTTTTCTGATTTATGCATATGATGTGGATGGATGGATTGATCATATTTTATATCATATGATTTTTTATTATGTATATGATGAATGGCTATATATGATGGATGTATGCCTTATACATGATACATGATGTTTTTATTGCTTTATTATCATCATGATATGTACTGACAATATTGTGGATGCAAGATGGACATGGTACTAGTGATATTATGATGCAGGATAGATGTTATTTAGAAGATATTTTTGATGATGTATAGAAATGTGATTTCGTTAGTTATTGATGAGTTACCGTCACTCTTCTTAGGGGCTATGCATTTTTAACAATCCCTTTTGATGTAGCAAATAGATATGATGTGTTAGCTCTCAAAAGCACAGGTTTGAACCATGAGAGGTTGCCAAGCTCTCACAATGTTTTAGGGTAACAGACAAGGCCAAATGATTTGAACCTTCTTCTCTTTAGGTGTTGCTAAACCTAGGTGGGTATACCTATTTGAATAAAGCAGATCTGACCTTTGTTCATTTCCTAAAGCAATTTACCCACACTAGCAAATGGGAGTGGATAAATGAGTTTTATTTTGGTATAAATTGTATAAGCAATATCAAGGCTAAATCTAATGTGTTCATATGAAAAAATGAATGAAACTAAATAGTGGAATGGTAGAGACTAGTGCCTTATTGGGTGTATGGAGTCAAATGATAATCTGAAATGAATAACTTCTTTCTAGAAAATACTCAAATTGTTTGGCATACAATTTTAAGTTTATAACTAGTATAAACATGCAAGGATGTGATTACCAAGTTCTTCTTAATGATCCAAATGAGATTCCCTAATTACTATGATAGACTAAAAGGACTTAATCTTTCCTTGAAAGAACCAATTAATCAAACCATATAGATACAACAAGTGTGCACTGATAAACTAAAAAATATCCTTGATATATCAGTTTAAACAATTAGAAAACATCAACCTTGGAGACAACTTCAGCAATACTTTTAATTAACACAACAAACAATTGAAACCAGAAAAATGTCATCACATCAAATAAATTCAATTGAAATCTCCATTATTTTAGACATGCATCATAGTCTCAAAATGTAAGACATTTTGTATCCTATTGTATTTTTTACTCGCTCTCTCTCCTCTTCTTTGCTGTCAAAAATGGGTTTTATATATCAGCATCATGAAGGGTCACGTCCATTCATATTCAAATCTCATGTAATTATTTCATTTGAGCCTTTTCAAGCGTTCACCAAACACCTGCTGAAATGTCTTGCAGTGATACCGACACTCTGAGTCCTTCCAATAGTCAATATATCACATATCGCTATGGAGTCATGCAGTCTGATTGACGTTCTAAGTCTCCCCAACAATTATTCCTTCAGTCCTAAATATGTCGCTGTAACTCTTGCCGATGAAGCCTATCATTGTGACTTTGTGAGTCAGGCAAACGCTCCACAAATTACTTCATGTTTTGCCGAGATTTCTTTCAGTCTATCTTCTGATCACCGAGACATAATGTTTCTCCTGTCAATGGAACTTCATTCGGCATGACTCTCTTAGCTCTCATCGATGAAGCAAGTCTCACCGATGATTATTTCTTCCACATGCATCGCCAAGTCTGAATCTCGTACAACTCTATTGGTGTGACATAGGGAATCGGTGAAAATTCATTACTTCATATCGATGATAACGAAAAAATCCTCCTCTATTTTATAGGCAAGACCAAATGAATGCTACGAGACTTCACTTCAATGGCTTTAGTCCAGCCAATGAATTTCATTATCGGCGAGACCATGAATATCCTTAAGTCCACCTACCGATGTATTTCCATTATAGTGACATGGTAAGTTGGCAAGAGTTCCTTGAACTCACCCCGATGACATTATACTACCGATAGGATCTACTGCTTTATCGGCGAGACTGAACAAATGCTACAGGACACTACTCCAATGACTCAAGTCTCACTGACACATCTCTTTATGCTTCGATCAGTAAGACACAAATAAGCTCATTATGACTTATACCGATGACCATTGTCTTGTCAATAGGATCCTCTGGTCGCTGAGACTGTGAACTGCATCATGCCGATATGAATCCTCAGATGAAATCATATCGGTATAACATTCCCGATCTCTTGCCAATAGAGTGCAAAAGACACACGTTAGTATAAAATGCTTCATGGATCGGTGAGACCCGTATCATCTCTTGCCGATATGATTCATACATTGAAATGCTCAGGGTTAGATGAATTCTATGGGACCAAATGATAAAATATGGGAAAATTTATTATGCAAAGTGGATTCATGTGCTTATGGCATGGACTTCTTAGCAAACTTATGGGTACAAACAACTATAAAATTTTCAAAATTTTAGAGTTCTAAAAATGGCTCCGTCTGGGGATGAATGATTGTGAGATCATTGCAAGGATCCAGATTTATGGGTGAGCAGACCAAACTTTCAAGGTAATGGTCCAATGAGCAGGATGGAATGAATGGAAATGGAGATGAACATGACCCTATACTACTGTACACGGAAATATTTATTTTAAAAGAAGGAATGTCAAGATTGTCCATGTACTGGAAATTCCTATTCCTTTTATTTCCTAAACTATTGTGCATGGAGAATTTTTTTTGAGAGGATTGTCAAGAGTTGTCCATGCAATGGCAACCCTTAATCCTTTGTATTGTTCAAGAGAAAAAATGCTTCAAGAATTGCCCATGTACAGGTAACTCCTGTTCTTCACCAGTCATATTTTGCAAGTAATACGAATCTTCACCTTTCTTGCCAACAACAACAAAGGGTCCCAACCACAAAGCTTCAAATTTCCCATGTTTTCCCTTCTCCTGACACCTTGCATTCCACATTAACACCAAATCATTTTCTTCAAATTTTCTATCTTTTGCTCTTCTATCAAATAAATACTTCATTTGTGCCTACAACTTCACATTCTGGTTTTGAGCTAATCTTCTTATTTTATCAAGCTCTTCTAGTTGTTCCATTCTTTCATCCATTGGTTCTGGAATATCTATATCTTCCTAAAGGATAAATTTGTAAATTGGTAACAAATTTTGTAAAGGCATCCTAGCTTGTGTTCCATATACCAATTCAAATGGGGATTTTCCAATTGCCTTTTTACAGTTATCCTATCAGCCCACACAACCGACCTCAATTTTGAATCCCAAGCCTTTTTGTTCCCACCTAGCATCCTCCTTATGATCTTCATATGAATTTTGTTGTTGGACTCTGCTTGACCATTAGCTTGCAGATGGTAAGGAGTTGCATAAGAAACAATGATACCATATGTACTGTAAAAATATTTAAACTCATCAGATTTGAAACACATCCCATTATCTGTAATCAATCTTAATGGTGTACCAAATCTGGTAATAATGTTATCTATTAAAAAATTGATCACAACTTTACTTTTTGCTTGCTTGGTTGGGACTTCCTCTACCCATTTGGTGAAGTAATCAGTAGCTACCATGATCCACTTATTACCTCCACTTGATTTCTCTTGTATCTCCCCAATAAAATCAATTCCCCACTGATGAAAAGGGGCTTCAACCTGCAAAGTTCTGAGTGGTAAGCTCCCTGATACTTCATTTTCCCTGAGAACTTCTGACATGCTTCACATCTTCTTACATATGAAAAAAAATCATTAAAGAATTTTGGCCAGTAATAACCTACCCTGAAAATTTTGTGTGTAGTTGTCTTTGCAGCATAATGGCCTCCACAGACCCCTTCATGCATTTCTCCTATAATGTGCTTGGCTTATGAGTCTCATCTAAACATAACAACAACATCTTGTCCCTGTTTTTCCAAAAAAAATCACCTCCCATGAACACATGTTTGGACGCTTGAAGCTTCAAGGTTCTTCTCTGATTATCACTTAATCCTTCAGGATGCTTCATGTATCTGAGGTAATACATGATGTTTGTATACCAAGGAGTATTCTCAATACTTGCAACTACATTTCCTTCATATTCTACATTACAAATTTTATTTTCTTCAATATATGTTTCTGCCATTAACTTGTCCAAACCCTAACCTCTCACTAATTTAGTGATTTGTATTTCCATATCAAATTCTTGAATTTTATTAATCCACCTGAATCTCTTTCCAGTTACTTCTAACTGTGTCAAAATATCTTTAACAGCTGCATGAGGGACATAAGAGATCACCTTAGCTCCAACAATATACGGTCTAAAAGCCTTTGTGGCTTTTACCAATGCAAATGCTTGCTTTTCCATTATATTATATTTCAATTTTGACCCCTGCAATGACTTACTAAAAAAAGACATAGGCTACTCATAACCTTCCTCATTCTTCTATAACATAACAACAGCTATAGTATGCAATGAAGCAAATGAAAATATTTGAAAGGGTTTTGAAAAATCTGGAGATTTAAGGACAGGGGCTTCCTTGATGGCCTTTTTGATTGATATAAAAGCTTCTAATGCTTTTGCAGTCCAATCTACCTTTTGTCCCTTCCTCAGCATCTTTGATATGGGCTTAACAATTTCAGCAAAATTAGACACAAATCTCCTAACAAAATTGATCTGTCCAAAAAATGACTAGATGGCCTTGACAGTTTTAGGAATAAGAACTTTATCTATGGCCTCAACCCTCTTGAGATCTATTCTAATCCCCTCCTTTGACACAATATGTCCTAAGAGTTTACCTTCTGTGACTACAAAATGACATTTTGTAGGGTTCAGACTAATACCATATTCTAAAGCTTTAATAAATACCTTTTCCAGATGTTCTACATGATCTTTAGCCCTTTTTGAATAAGCAGTAAGGTCATCTTGATATACCACCATGATAGCATTAATCAAGTCTGCAAATGCTACATCCATAGCTCTTTGAAAGGTTGCACCTACATTTGTGAGACCGAATGGCATTCTCACATAAACATATGTTCCCCATGGGGTTGTAAAAGTTGTCTTGTACTACTCAGATTCTTTGACTTTGACCTAGTTGTAACCAGAGAACCCATCCATCATAGATAACAACTCACACCCTATTACTTTATGTAGTACAACCTCCATATTAGGTAGAGGATAATTATCATTGAGTGATGCCACGTTTAGATTTCTGAAGTCCACACATAATCTGATATCCCCATTCTTCTTCCTCACAGGAACCAGGTCCAAAACCCATGTTGAATGCCTGATTGGTTTGATAATACCCCCATCTCTAAGCTTTACCAATTCCTCCTGCATTTTTGGTTCCAATGTTGGGTTGATAGGTCTTTGTGTTTGCCTAAATGACTTTGCATCTGGCTTCAATCGGATTTCATGTTGAAACAAATCTTCCCTATATGCTTTGAGATCTTCATAAGACCATGCAAACACATGTTTATATTTTCTCAATAGTGCAATCAATATTCTTTGAATTGTCGGGCTTATTTTCTTTCCAATGTATACCTTTTTTGGTGCCAACTCAGTTCCTAAATTGATCTCTTCAATATCCTCCCTCTTGACTGGTGTCTGCTTCATGAGGGACTGATCATTTCCATCATATACCATTTCCAATTCTACTAGCCCTTTGGGAAGCTTATTAGTTCTAAGTTGTAAGACCTCCTTACCAAACACCATCTACTTTCCATCTACATCTTCTACAAAGGAACTGAAGTCAACTTCTTGGGCTTCATATTGATCTATATAGTAGAGAAATTTTAGGAGGTCAGTGTCGTCATTAAAAACTTGCCAACTGTATATATTGTTAGGCATAGAAAGTCTTGCTTTGAACTCAATTTGAGACACTCCAGCCAATGTGATGTCATCTCTTCTTAGTGCTACATTGGCTAAAAAGTATTCCATTATGTTCTTCGACCTATCAATCCACTCAATTGAGAAAGCATCAAACAACTCAATTGTGTCCCATACAACATTCCTATATTGCTTAAGCCTTTTGTGTTTTGCTGCATATTTTGATTTAACTTGAGAAACAACTAGTTCAGAATCCCCTAGAATGGCTAGCAGCTTAATCTTATGTTTTACAACCATATTCAATCCTGTTAACAAAGCTTCATACTTTGCTATATTGTTCATACATTCAAATGCCAGAAAAAATGAATATTTAAATGTAACCCCTTTAGGTGAAACAAACACTATTCCTGCTTCGTTACCTTCTTCACTGCAAGCTCCATCAAAGTACATTTTCCACACGTCATCACAGTTTTTTGCAACATGCTTATCAATTGGATCAACATTGACTAATTCTGGTTGGGTTGGTTCTATCTTAAAACTTCCAAGATCCATATCACAAAAGAAATTGACTTGATCTTGAGGTACACAATCTACAATTGGGTTCATCCTTGGCTCCCTGTACAACTTAACTTCATGTCCATTCACTGGAATTGTTGCATAAGACAAATCAAATTGGACATTTCCCCCAACCGTTGTTGTCCATTGTCTTAATAAAAGCATCCCAAACTGAGGAGGGGTATCAATTATAGTTATATCTATATTGTAGGCCACCTGAGGATAAGTAGCTAGTTTGACTTCAACATCTTTCATAACACCTACTACTAGAATAGGCCGGCTATCCATTGCATAACACTTCCCTTCATTAGTATCTACCCACATGCCTAGTTGTTTCATAACTCCCACTAGAATGATATTAATAGCAGCACCAGAGTCTATCATGCAATTCCTCAACAGTTTGTTATTTATAAGCAGCATGGTGAAAAAAGGATCAATTTGTGGGGAATTTACCAATACATCATTTAGACACACTTTTGGGACAATCACCTTCTCTAGCTTATTAATTGTTTTAGTGGCCATCTGATTTTCAGAACTTGTACTTTTCTCATTTCCATTTGATATCAATTGAATTGCACTATCCCTATACTCCTTAATTCTCATCATCTCAAGCAGTGGGACAAACATTTTTACCTGAGATAAAGCCTGAGAGAAGTCAAAAGAAGAACCCTCTACCTTAATTGTTTTCTTTTGCTCCAATGTTTCTCCTTTGTTTTCTTCCTTCTGGATAGGCTTCTATTCATTCTTATCATGATGTTTATTTTCTATTTTCTTCAAAACTTCTGGTGTTACTTCTTTGTCTTTCATAAATATTCCCCTGGGAACACCTTCTTTTTCATTCACTGTCCTATTTCTTAACCAATACTTGCTCTTTTCTTGTTCAACTGCAGCAATGGTTAACCTCTTTATTTCCTCTTCAGTGGGTCTCCTTATATCGCATTGAGTAGGCACCTCAACAAAGTATTGTTCTGCATAACTTTTTTTAGAATCAGAAAAAACTTGTTGTTCAGCCATGTGGACATTGCACCTTTGATTTGAAGCATCATACTCACAGCCTTCATCTCCTGAAGATGAATACTCCTCCTCAGCAAGGTGAAAGGTATTTGAGGTCAAATACACTATGTGATCTTCTCCACTATTACTCGCTAACATTCCTTCTTCCTAAATTTCTTCGGCTACAACACAATGATCTGGGGAATGTGGCCCATCACAACCTTCACACCAGAGACTATTATTGACCATATACGCACCCTTCTTCCTTAATGGATTAGGTATTTCTTTGTTCCTGGGTCTATCTATTACAGGTTTTCCATCCTTCCAATTTGTATTGTAAGGCATGTCATGTAACCGAGGCCTCTCATTTCTGTACATGTTCTCCTGTTTGTACTGCTAATTATTGGCATGTTGAGGAACCCTAGGATTGTCTCTCTTATTGATCATCCCAACAACTTTCCTATTGTTTTCAATGGTCAGTGCTATCTTTTGGGCTTTAGCCAAATCTCTTGGAAACCTATTTCTTAGTTCATACCCTATTTTTAGATCAAATGCATTCAAATAAATACTCAATGCTGTAGAGTCTGGCAACTTTGACCCAGGTGGTATCTTATTTTGCAATTTACTAAATCTTCGGTTAAAATCATAAATTGACTCATTCTGATTTTTTTGAATCCGTACTAGTTCATGTAAAGCAGCATTTGGTGCACACGGATTTCCATACTGTTCAAGAAATCGATCTTGAAATTCTTGGATAGAATCAACAAAAGTTGTTGGAAGGCTATTGAACCAATCCCTAGCTTCTTCAGTTAGTGACATCATGAACAACCTCATATGTAAATCTTCATATGATATATCCAAGTCTTGGAAAAAAGCATTAAAATTCCTCAAATTATCTTCAACAGTAATTGCACTACTCCCTGTAAACTTAGGAACAAAACTTCTCCAATTGCTATCCATAGGGTAAGGGTATAATTGAAACCCTGTCAAATCAAATTGTCTGATCATTGTTGTGTATTGTTGAGGGGGAGGGTTATGCACGTGCTGATATTGGTACATTGGATTGTTGTATTGTGTATGAAGATATGGCACATATTGTTTACCATGAGGTGGTTGAGCATTTGTATGTTGTGATGCAGTATACAGTGGATAGTTTGGCAGTTTGTATTGATTTCCCATATGATTCTAAGGAACCTTTGGCTGATATGAAGGCCCTGCATAATTTTTTCCTTGCTTATGAGGCGGTATATACTTTGAAAAACTAGTTGTCTGAGCTTTAATTTGAGCTTCATGCAATTTCAAATCCTGGAGTTCCTTCATCTTTTGGAGCCTCTGTTGTTCCAGTTCTGCTTTTTCTCTTTCTACTTCTTGTCTTTGGAACTCCAATTGTACGTCTATTTCTTTGTGAGTCAAGAACTCAAAATTTTCTTAAGGGATTACATTATCAATGGGCTCATTTTGGTTACCCTCCATTCTTTGGTCATTTTCCTATTGATACGTGACTCTTTCAGCCTCGAGTTTAGCCTCAAATTCCACCAGTTTCTGAGGATTATAAAAAGGATTTCTTTGTTCTTCAGGGGTACAAGGTTTTGCACTTGAATTATCTCTCCATGTATCATAATGGTCATATGTCTCACAATGTGGTCTTGATGCTTTGTCTTTATTCGTTATGCACATGCCATCATTTATCTTCTTACCCTTATCAACCTTATCATCCTTATGTGTCCACTTACTATTGCCACTAGGACCTCCAGTAGGACTTCCTTTGTATTGGGATATTCTACCATTCATGTTGAATTGATGCAATATTCTTGTCAGATTTGCCACTCACTTTGTCAAAAGTGAGAAAAATGAAATTATTCTTGATTGTATCCCCAACGAAATCACTCTTTCTAAAACTTATAAAATTATGAATCTTGCTTCAATGACTCTATATTATAGTCTTCAACTGGATATCCTTCATTAAATTCCCCAACAGAGTCGCCAATTTGTTAGCTCTCAAAAATGCAGGTTTGAACCATGAGAGTTGCCAAGCTCTCACAATGTTTTAGGGTAACAGACAAGGCCAAATGATTTGAACCTTCTTCTCTTTAGGTGCTACTAAACCTAGGTGGGTATACCTATCTGAATAAAGAAAACTTGACCTTTGTTCATTTCCCAAAGCAATTTACCCACACTAGCAAATGGGAGTGGATAAATGCATTTCATTTTGGTATAAATTGTATAAGAAATATCAAGGCTAAATCTAATGTGTTCATATGAAAAAATAAATGAAACTAAATAGTGGAATGGTAGAGACTAGTGCCTTATTGGGTGTACGGAGTCAAATGATAATCTGAAATGAATAACTTCTTTCTGGCAGATACTCAAATTGTTTGGCATACAACTTTAAGTTTATAACTGGTATAAACATGCAAGGATGTGATTACCAAGTTCTTCTTAATGAACCAAATGAGATTCCCTAATTACTATGATTGACTAAAAGGACTTAATATTTCCTTGAAAGAACCAATTAATCAAACCATACAGATACAAGTGTGCACTAATAAACTGAAAAATATCCTTGATATATTAGTTTAAACAATTAGAAAACATCAACCTTGGAGACAACTTCAGCAATACTTTTAATTAACACAACAAACAACTGAAACCAGAAAAAATGTCATCACATCAAATAAATTCAATTAAAATCTCCATTGTTTTAGACATGCATCATAGTCTCAAAATGTAAGACATTTTGTATCCTACTATATTTTTTACTCACTCTCTATCCTCTTCTCTTCTGTCAAAAATGGGTTTTATATATCAGCATCACGAAGGGTCGCATCCATTCGTATTCAAATCTTCGGAAATTATTTCATTTGAGCCTTTTCAAACATTCACTAAACACCCACTGAAATGTCTTGTAGTCATACCGACACTCTGAGTCCTCCCGACAGTCAATTTATCACATATCATTATGGAGTCATGCAGTCTGATCGATGTTCTAAGTCTCCCTGAGAATTATTCCTTTGGTCTTGAATATGTCGATGTAACTCTCACCGATGAAGCCTATCGCTGTGACTTTGTGAGTCGGGAAAATTCTCCATAGATTACTTTGTGTTTTACCAAGATTTCTTTCAGTGTGTCTTTTGATCACTGAGACATAATGTTTCTCCTTCTGATGGAACTTCATTCGGCATGACTCTCTTAGCTCTTGCTGATGAAGTAAGTCTCATCGATAATTATTTCTTGCACATGCATCACCAAGTCTGAATCTTGTACAACTCTGTCGGTGTGACATGGGGAATCATCAAAAGTTCATGACTTCATATCGATGACAATGACAAAATCCTCCTCTATTTTTTTGGCAAGACCAAATGAATGCTACGAGACTTCACTTCGATGGCTTCAGTTTGGCCAATGAATTTCATTATCGGTGAGAACATGAATATCGCTAAGTCCACCTACTGATGTATTTCTATTATAGCAACATGGTAAGTCAGCAAGACTTCCTTGAACTCACCCCGATGACATTATACTAGTGATAGGATCTACCTCTGCTTTATTGGCGAGACTGAACGAATGTTGCAGGATGCTACTCCGATGACTCAAGTCTCACTGACACATCTCTTTATGCTTTGATCGGTAAGACACAAATAAGCTTGTTATGACTTATACCGATGACCATTGTCTTGCTGATAGGATCCTGTAGTCATTGAGACTTCGAACTGCATCATGCCGATATGAATCCTCAGATGAAATCATATCAGTATAACATTCCTGATCTCTTGCTGATAGACTGCAAAAGAGACACATTAGTATAAAATGCTTCATGGATTGGTGAGACCTATATCATCTCTTGTTGATATGATTCATACATTGAAATACTCAGGGTTAGATGAATTCTATGGGACCAAATGATAAAATATGGGAAAATTTGTTATGCAAAGCAGATTCATGTGCTTATGGCATGGACTTCTTAGCAAACTTATGGGTACAAACAACTATAAAATTTTCAAAATTTTACAGTTCTAACACAATGCACCAGGGTATTAAGAACTAAGGTGACGTATCCATTGTGTGGACTTCAACTCGACATATAAAGAATATTCTTGCTCATACTAGACATACGAAAACTTTGTTTAAAATATATGGGTGAGTTGTGTTAAAAAAATTTAGACCAATTACACAGAGGTATAGAATACCTAACATGCACTTGCTACATGAACTGTTTCAAAACAACTTCCATACACTCAATAAAGCAAGTATTTTCCATGGTAGTATTACAAAAAAAATTACAAACAACAAACTGAAATGATGCTCAATTGTCCCCATTCCTTCTTCTCTAAATCCTTATGGAAATCTTTAAGAGATCCTGCGAATGAATCAATAAAATAAATCATAAAGATAAGACTATAAAAATATAAAAACAAAGTTCCAGTATCACTTACCATATCTGTTTGGGGTGGGGCTATTATCTGGTGTTGATCATGTCTATTGTAGGAATGGATCCGTTAAGGCATATCTCAGGATGTTGTTGGTGAATTGTCAAAATGATAGGTAGTTAATACTTTGTCCTTGTTTTAGTTTGTTTGTAATCAAAGCTTCATGATTGTTTTCTTGAAAGTTCTATATTTTTATGTTTGTTCTATTTGTTTGTCTATTTTGTCAAAGGGTGAAGATGATTTGTTTATTATGAGTGAAGGGTTTATTGTAGATTGTGATGATGGAGTAAGGAATTTTTAATTTTCTTAGTTTTATGATGTCATTTTTGTTATTTTCAGGGGACTAACCTAAGGCCTCAGGGGCTCATCAATGACAATCCTTTCCTATGTTTCACACGTAGAGGCTTGTAGTTCACTTGGTTTGATGTGGACATGTTTTTGATTTTTTTTTTTTCAAACGTTTTTATATTTTGAATGTTTGTGACCATTTTTGGATTTTGAATTTTTTGACTAAGTTGAAATAAATCATGATATAAACCTAAAGGGACTGACCTAAGGCCTCAGGGGCTAATCAGAGATAAGCCTTTCCTACGTTGTACTTGTAAAGACCACGTAGTTCAACTAGTTGACTCAAAGCATATCTATTTTTGAGATTTAAAAGAACTTGATAACATGGATTGATATTCCACTTCTGTTTCTAGAGGATATGTTGTGGGGAATATACTTGAACTAGCTATGAGGTTCAAGCAAATTTTTATATCTTGGAATTTTTTGAGTGAAGGAATAATCCAATTTTTTTTTTTTTCTTGATTTTCATATTTTTTTGATTTTGTTGTTTTCTAGATGTTTTTGATTTGTTTTTTTCACCATGATAGGACACATAAAGATCTAATTTCCAACTAGCTTTGGGAAGTTTCCCCCATTTGGAGACAAGAATACTTTCCTAGATTAGTAAGAAGCCATGGTTGGACAATGCTTTATTATGAGATGAATGGGTGGGTGTTGTAGATGGTATCGATAGATAACGATGCAAGTTTTAATCAAACATAGCATCTATTTTCTAGGTTTTCACTATGATACCTATTTTAGAAGTGCCACAAAGTGGTTTTCACTTAAAGAATGTTTTATTTATCTTTATCATTTTTCTTTCTTTCTTTTTTTCTTTTTTTCTTTTTGATTCTTTTGGATTTTTACCCTTTTCCTTGGGGTAATTCTGATGTGCTTCATGTATAGAACTTCTTGAGGTGCTTTCTATTCATCCATTTAGCTAAGGGTTCTCCTTTAGGAGTAGTTAATTGGTAAGCTCCAAAAATGTAGCTTGCCATGATGATAAATGGGCCTAACCAATTGGGTTGAAATTTTCCTTTTTCATCTTGATTCAATTGTAACTTTTGATTCTATTTAAGGAATAAGTCACCCACCTGAAAGTTTTTATCCTTGATCCTTTTGTCATAGCTTCGTTTGAGACAATTCTAATAAACCTGAAGATGGTTTAACATGCTCAAACACCTTTCATCTAGGAGCTCCAACTCATTTAATTGGGATACCCGATACTCTTCATTGTTGACCATGCCTTTTAGTGAGATTTGCAATGAGAGGATTTCAACCTCGATGGCTTCTGATCCATAAACTAAGGAAAATGGTGTGGCACCTTTAGGTGTTCGGATGCTGGTTTGATAATCCGATAGGGTCGGGTTTAGTTGCAAATTCCAATCATGGTCAATGCCATTAATAGTCTTCTTTAGTATTTTTAGGATGGTTTTGTTAGACGCTTTAGCCTAATTGTTTCCTTGGGGGTAATAGGGCATGGAGAATCTATGTTGGATAGAGAATTTGTAACATAGTTCTTGGACATATTGATTCTTGAACGAGCTATCATTGTCTATTATAATTGTTTGGGGAATTCCATACCTACAAATCATATAATTCAGAATGAATTTTGATATCTTTTTTCTAGTGATGTAGGTAATTGGAATTGCTTCCATCCATTTGGCGAAGTACTCCATTGCAATAATTATAAACTTACACCCATTAGAGGAAGTAGGATAAATCTTACCTACTAGGTCTAATCCCCATTGCAAAAATGACCATACTGTTGTCATGGGTATCAACTCCTGTGCTGGTGCATGATTGAGGTCACTGTGTTGTTGGCATTGACGACATTTTTGAGAATATTGAATACAATATTGCATGATGGAGGGCCAATAGTACCCTTTTCTCAACAACTTTTGGACTAGGTTAGGTCTACTAGAGTGGGACCCACAAATACCTTTGTGTACCTCTTGTGAGGCCATTTTCACTTCTTCTACATTAAGAAATTGGAGTAACATACCATCTAGACTACGATGATATAGGGTATCTCCTAGGATCGTAAATCAGGAAGTTCTACGGGTAACTGTCTTCTAGTTTTGGGTGTTTGACAGGTCAAGTGGTATGATACCATGCTTGATGTAATCAAAAGTGTCTTGGTACCATGGGGAATTAGGAAAAAAAACAACACATACTAATTCTAATTCTGGGTTGTTGAATGCTGGTACAAGTAGTTTCTCCACAAGGAACTCATACTTGGTACTATTTTGTGGAATATCAAGAAGAGAGCCTATTTTTGCCATGGCATTGGTTGCTCTATTTTTGATCCAAGGAATTTGTTCAAAGGTTATTGTGACAAAATATTCCTTGAAGCTATCCACCATCCTTTTATACTGTATCAACTTTTCATCTTTTTTTTGGTACTCATCATTCACTTTTCTGATCACTAGTTGAGAATCTTCAAAGACATGTAGTTCCTTTATCTACCATTAAATAGCCATCTTGAGCCCTATGATTAGAGCTTCATACTTTGAGATATTGTTCGTATAGGGGAAATCAATTCTATATGACTTGGGTATACTATCTCCTTGTGGCGTGAGAAATAAAATACCTTCTCTAGAGCCATGTTGAGTGTGGGACCCATCAAAATATAGGGTCCAATGGCATGTCTGTTCTATTAGCAATATACTCTCGTCTGGGAAGTCTATTGTGAGAGGCTTATGATCCTCTATTGGTTGTTCCATTAGCTGGTCTACTATGATTTGTCCCTTGATGGCTCTTCTATCCACATACTCTATGTCAAATTCACTTAGAATAATTAACCATTTACCAATTCTACCCATTAAGGCTACTTTTGCTAGTAGGTATTTTAGTGGGTGTATCGTGGAAATCAACTTTACCTTTCTGTTTAAGATATAGTGTCTCAAATTTTGTGTTACAAATATGACTAAGAGACACACTCTTTCTATGGGTGAGTAGTTCAACTCATAGCCCACTAGCATTCAATTGATGTAGCAGACTGCTCTTTCTTTGTTGTTATCATCTAGTTGGGCTAGGATAGCTCCCAATGTTGCTTGTGTAGTAGATGCATAAAGTATCATTTCTTTTTCTGGAATAGGTGGCATCAAGACCAGAGGAGTAAGTAGGTATTCTTTCACTTGTTGGAATGCTTGGTCACATCTCCCATCCCACTTGAAAGTGATGTCCTTGTGTAGGAGATGAGTGAAAGAGTGAAATTTTTCTACTAGTTGTATGATAAATCACCTGATGGATTGCAACTTCCCTTGTAAACTTCTCAATTGTTTTAATGTCTTTGGTGGAGGTGTAGGATCTACTTCAATGCCTCTTATGGGCACTATATACCATAGTAGCTTTCTGCTTGTTACTACAAGAAAATAGTTTTTTGGGTTGAGTCTCAAGTTATATTGTTCCATCCTATCAAACACTCATGCAAGATTGACAAGTGATCTTCCCTTTTGATGGAATTTGCTAGAATACCATCCACATAGTCTTCCATGATTGTATGTAGAATATCATGGAATATGGTTGTGATTTCTCTTTGATATGTTGCTCCTACATTATTTAGACCAAAGGGAATTACATTCTAGTAGAAGGTCCCCCAAGCACAAGTAAATTCCATTTTGTGTTGATCATCAGGGGAGATTTTTGTTTGGTTATACCTAGAGAAACCACCCATTAAAGATAGCATCTCATGCCCTGCTATTAGATCCGCTATCATGTCAATGATTGGCTGCGAAAAGTCATCCTTTGGACAAGATTTGTTCAGGTCTTGAAATTCTGTGCAGATCCTTATACCCCCAATGGGCTTGGACACTGGTAATAGATTT